>WITN01000073.1:0-202260 GCA_015025155.1 Lactarius quietus | reverse complement strand
AGAACATTCTCCTGTTCACGGCCACAAGTGGAGGTGATATCTCGTGCACCGGAAGTGTGCATAGATCGCGCCTGAGGCGGACGTCCTCTTCCCTGTCCAGCCGCATTGCCTGGACCAGATAGTGTCGCGCGAAGATGGCGTGACCCGCCCTCGCAGCGTGCTTTATGAGAAATTGAAATGTGGTGGTGTTCGGTGAAGCGAATGGAAGTGGGTGTATGGGTTCTGGACTGGACGAGGGGTTAATAGGATAGTCGTCTTCGTCTTCGTCGAAGAGTGGTGCCGGAGATTGGCCAGACTTCGGAATAGGCTGGGAAAGCACCTCGAAAGCCTGCACCATCTTGGATATCTGCCCTGTACGACCTAACATGTCAAGTATCACGTTCAGTGCAGGAGTAGAGAGGGTTTGTAGTGGGTACACCGGGGTTGTAGAACCTCTGGACTTGAACTCCCGCCTTTTGGGACCGCTCGCTGCTCTATGACCTCCAGTGGCAAGCAGTCCGGATACGCCAAGTCGATCCCGTAACTGAACTTGATGAGCTCGTCAAAACCCTTCTCGTCGACAGTCTCGCGAAGTATTCGAATGGCAAGGTCCACGTTGACGGACGTAAACGGCACCTTTCTCGTTCGCATGCCCTGGATGAGCTCTCGGGCCATCTTTGTCGTTTCGTCGATCAAGGTTGGGTACTTGACTTTGGAATAAGGAAGTACTAGCCGGTGTGCCAACGCTTGCAGACATAGACTGTATGTTTTCGACTGTGGCTCTATCCCCGCAAACGCCATTTCCTGAAGTATTCTTCGAGAACCGATGAAGTGGCCGACGGCCGCGAATTGCTCCAAAATGAAGTGATAGTCATCCAATTCGGCACGCCACCCAGCGCTGCGGATGTTTTTTATGACTGTCTGAAGGCGATTCTCGTACGCGTGCGGAGCATCCGGGTAGTACCTTGCACGATTTTCTCTTGCACTGGCCGCGCGTAGGGTGCTCGCTGGTGGTACACACTTTCTGAGGACAAGTTGGTGCAGTTCGAGGGGAAGTTTCTCGAGACCCATATAGTTGAGAAGATCAACATAGTGACCCCAGGGTCGCGAAGGGTTTGAATCTCCCCTTTCGAGACTGCCTAGAAGATCGCGAGTCTTGGCTGCGACTAGCAAGTCGGTCGGAGAAGGGTCTGGCGCGGGGGAGTGGGCGTGGGCGAATCCATCGAAAGTAAGGGATGTGGCGATTGCACGAGAGGAAGAAGAAGAATTTCGAGGACGCGGTGCGAAAGTAGAGGTGGTCAGCTGTCTGAGTTTGAGGCCATGAACGAAGCGTGCTGACATGGAAAAGTCGGAGACGCAGAACGACCTTCAATGTCGATACTTTTTTCGGAACTGACGCCGTCACGTGAATACCGCCTTTCCGTTTGAGTCCGTTGGCACTGTCTCGCACACGCAACCACATCTGGCGACCTGAAGCCTGACAGACAAACCAGGATGGCGCGTTCTCTCAATGGCGTCTCTGCTTAGGGTCACTTCATTCTAGTCGAAACATACTCTCCCGCGAGAACAGCCTGTCTTCATTTTACACTTGATATTACTGCCTCTGTTGCGGGAACGTGGAAGATAGATGGACTATTCGTGGCTTCTCGCCGCGTCCTAGGGGCTAAAAGACAGGAGATTTCGCACAGCTCCACGTGTGGTTATGATCTCCCAAGATAATCAAAACGCAAGCGCTAGCGGCAACCTCGGGAGATGATCAAGGTGAACCCCCGTATACGAAATTAGGCCGCGCAACGACACATATCCTCTGATCGACAGCGTGTGTAGGGCGAGTCCTGCTGTCTAGACGTCTGTCCTGACTAGCCTCCAGGATCACTAGTGGACGCATTTCAGGGGACGTTTCGCAATGCCTCCCCATGTACACACGTGCTGGACCCCTCTTTCATTCCCGCCAATCCCTGGCAAGCTGCTCTCAGGATTTGTCATTTACGATCACAGCTCGTGCCTCCGACTGGATGGCGGTCCTATCATTTCGGCACCTGTGAAACATTTCCACAAATACCGCTTCCCTCCTTCATTCGTATTGTGGAAGTGCGGTCGAGGCAACCATCCAGTTAATAGGACCCCACTGGGATTGTTTTTCCCATGTATATGAGATCCCGATTGCCCCAATCCTCGCCTTCGGCGCATCCCTTTTGTGAGAGATCACATTGCCTACTCTTTCCTACCTCCTCGGCGAAGATGCTAGGGCAGCTGGTTGAAAGTTAATTTGACAGATCATAGAGAGCGTGAAAGCTCCAGTGTTTGCATCGCCTCTGTTTACACCCTTTCGGCGACTACCTGGTCAAGCTCCACCTCGCACATCAGCGATCACTCTTAACAGGGATGTCGGAGACATATCGTATCTGCAAAACTCCTGTTGAAAGGTCCGGGGTGCCGTGCACCATGACATTTCTGTACGGGCTCCTGTGTCCGATATTGACGCCTCACATTGGCATGGAAGCTTCTTTGAATAAATACAATGAATTGGCGTTATATCCTGTGGCCTACGCTCTCCGAACTTCGAATTGATGAAAACAATTAAGGTTTACAGACAACTAAAGAATCCGAGAATACAGTATCCTGTGATTGCTCCGTGGTCTTTCCTCGCCACTAATGACTCACAGACAACACGCTGCGAGAATCTTCACGAGGGGCGTAGTTTCATAAGTGCAGCATAGCTGCGGGCTGCCAGCCGCCTCAAATCCCCGACACTCACTTTTCCAGTTTGCCGCCTCACGGACTTGAGCGAGCTCAGAATGAACATACTTACCCGGTATCCTGGCGGAGATCCGATGGCTTACCATATCCGATACACTTTGAAATTTGCCAGCACACCAGATTGTACGTGTCGGGGTTCACCTGCTCCTGGCTTGAGACAAAGGCAGATAAAAGCTACGTTGCTGTACACGCTGTGATCATCAGAAATCACATTTCATTATGATCGCCAACAATGACCTTGCATTGTTCAAGTTGCTGTTGTCTGTAGTCGTAATTTTTTTTTATTCCCGCGGAGATGCTTATTCCCTTGCTTGTTCCCAACCTGATAACTTCGTGATCACCATGATCCTAATTAAGGTCTGGCTCCGCTCCCCTTGAATGCCATCTGTCGCAAAGTGCGGCAGTCTGATAATATCCGTCAGAAGGGCCTGCCCGTAGACGACACTCCAACTCGCATATTTAGAAGAGGCCAATTCCCAACTGGGCACCTGGGAGACCATCGGTCCCGATTACGAAGATCAAGCCGAGGAGGAGTTCCCGACGGCACGTACTAAAGGACAGTAATAGCCTCGTAAGTTCCCTCCGAAGGCGATAAGAAGCTGGGGTTCTCCGAGTAGTGGCGCACATCTAGAGATCTCGGATGATAAGTAGGTCGAAGGGAATTACCGCCGCGTGAAGCCAAGTTGGGCGCAATTCAACTTCCCAAACGCTGCTGCTTCCCAGGAGGTCCCTGGAGAAAGAGTTTCCCAGAGAGGCAAGTTCTGTCCAATGAGGGTTCTGATGGTTATCCGAGTAAAGCACGCAATGGCTTTACGTTACAAGAGAGCGCGCCAACAAAATAAAAAACGCTCTAGCCCCATCTGAAGCGCAATAGTCTTTACTATCGAACTGGCAAAACTAGCGCGAAGACAGCATGGCGACTGTCCGTCAATTCTCACGCGTCACCACATGCCGTGACAAGGGGCGCCACGACGTGGAACCCAAAGAATGGCCTCGGCGGGTGAACGGGCTGTCCCCCGCGGCGGAACTCAGGGTCTATACAAACAGCATGAGAAATTGGATACGAGTATTCACATAAGTTATTCATATTCGTTTTCGTGATGCTGAAGAAGCTGTACGCGGTGCGACGAATCGGCAAACCGCGCGAGTAATGAGCCAAGCTGCACATGGCGGCGGAGATTGGGGGGGTCATGTTGGGTAATTTGTTCGGACACTGCATACAAACCATCCACCCCCTCATTAATGTGAGTAACCACATCAGGGTTACGAAGCCCAAACATTCCAGTAAAGATATCCTTGACACATAATTTAACAACTGTGGGTATAGCAGCATTATTGATGGTTCGTTTGACAAAACTCGTAATGGCTCAGACCGTCCGTACGGCAAATGCAATACAAATACATATCAACGAGTCCTGTTGCAATGTTATTACAGTGAATTAACTGCTGACAATCAAAGACCACTTACGGTCACCAGCATCTCTTGTACAACCGCATCTGAGTCTTCCCAGTGGCAAGTCATATCGGCTCTGGACAAAGTTGAAGTTAACGTGCTTTGGTCACGTGATTAAGACTTACCGACCACCTTGACCCGATTTCTCATTAACTTGTGTCAATACAATGTATTTGCTAATAGAGATCAGAGTCGATCAGAGCTGAATTGTTGAGCCGCTTACAACCCTCTCGGCTCGATTTCTGTATAGTTTTCAGCTGAAAGATCTCGGAAAACCGCTGAGGGTCGGAACACATGCGCACCAAGCATCCTTTCCTTGACGCGATCTCCAATCTCTTTCACTAATGCCCGCCCCCTCTCCCTCTCTTTGAACTCCGCCCAAGCAACATTCTGCAACGTTGAAGAAAGGAGTTTTTTGATGTATGGCTTTAATTGGTCCGAATCGAATTTAGGACGGGGTGATGTAGCGCCGGAGCGGGGGCTGACAGGGGAGCGGATACCGGGAAACCCTGAGCTCGCCATGACGGATGAAATATGACCGATAGACTCAACCGCGATCAAGCTCAGAACGTGGTCGAGGTCGAGTGGGACACGAAGTAGTCGTGTTGGTGGCGAAGTGAGCGCGTCTGTTGTGTTGTGTTTGGTTCTGGTACTGTAACGCGTTCTCGGACGGAGTAGGAACTGTCATTGTATCCACCAACGACTTGACTCGGGCTCCCCACAATCGCTGCTATCTCGAAGCAGCATGTCTGGAGTTCCATTTCCGGGGCAGCCCTCTTCGTCATCACAACATGATTCTCTATATCGACTGTCGTTTGACCCCGGGTCCGCCAGTGGATTCCAGATGAACCCTCTATCTGCGCATCCCCCACGAACGCCGAAGTCGTCAGTAAACGCTTCAAATTCGATGCCTTTCAGTCATTCCGATGCAAGAAGGGACGATATTGAGGAGCATACTGCTGAAACCGAAGTGGAGTTGGACGATGAGGAGGAGGGTGCCCAGGAAAAGAGTCCCGCTCAGAACCAGGTTCGCACTCAAGACATTTGGCGTGAGTTTCTCAAGACTAGTACAGGGAGGGATAAGGCCTTGGTACTCCTGTTTACCTCTCCAGCCGCTACCCCAAGTGATTAACTTTTGGCACCGATCGTTTATAGAAATTGATCCAGTATTCCATGAACGTCTACTTATTTTTCCACCGCACTGTCTCGAGACGGATGCCTGTCCAAGGAACTCAGAAGAGAGCGTTCGAAACAGAGTTGTTACATCGCCTGGAATCTACCACCTCTGGTCTCTCAATGGCGCGGTGCGTGCCAACTCTTTGCATGTCCCTCGGATCATTTACATCTGAGTCGCCCGTTACAGGAAATGTCTTATCATGTTCAATTGGTTGACACCCGTGACGTCTATTCTTGCCGAGCACTCTGCCTCTCCGGCCTATGGTGCCGGAGGTACAAAGGCTTCTTCATTATCACAGAAGCCTCTCCTCCACACATTTTTGCACGCGTCGCCTCCCATATTACTAGAGCTCATCCAGTCTGTTGCGGATGACGTTTATACGTGGTCTAAACTGGGGTTGCTGGGGAGACGAACAGGAGAGCGCGCTGGACGCTTTGCCGACTATTGTTGGTTGGCAAGCACGCTAGTTGAATTGGTGGAGAACCATGTCGAACACAGTATGATTATTACCTCGCAGCGTGCTGGTGAGTTTTGTGGTTTCACATCGTAGTGAAACCATTCGTTGAATGATGCCCAAAACAGTCGAATCCCGTCTTTACGCAGAGTCGATGGCAGGAGCCACAGCAAAATCGGCTCCACGAAACACCAAGATTGATGATAGAGAACTGAAATTGTTACGACGACAGGCGTATTGGCTCCAGGTCCAGCGTACGAAACTGCTTATGGACTTGATATTCGTTTGTGAGTAACGTGATTTCTGAAGGGAGATCTTCCCTTGGTTGAGGCACAAATACCCCAATTTAGCCTTCGAGGTGTTCAAGTGGCAGCGAGGTAGAGAAGCAGTGAAAGCGCTCTCAGGCCTGGCCTCGGCGCTTCTCAGGTACTCATTACGCACTGGACTTCTGCCGCACGTTTCTGACAGGCCATTTAGCTCGTCTAAGCTGTACGATCGTCATCGGAACTCCCTCATCAAGGCGAAGACATCGAGCTTCTGATTCGTCGTACCTTCATCTTGCTTCACATATGTAGACTCGGTTCCTTACCAGGTTCTCATCGATACCATTTGAATTTGAGCCCAATGATTACCCGCTGTGCCTGTGTGCTGACCTATAAGGCGAATGTGATGCTTCTCGACACCACAAACCTGATACATGTACTAGACCAAAACTACGCCAACAACCTCCGACTTATTATCTTCGCCACAGCCGCCCAAACCAACCTCTGGAGTCTGTGGCATGCGCCGTTGCAGAGGCGGCTTCGGGCGAGGGAGAGGAAGGCTTCTCAAAACCGAGAACGTCAATCTCTCGTTCAAGTTCCTGGACGCGTGCGCGTGCCTCGTCCAGGTATTTTTCTTGTGCTAAGCACGTCTGTAAGAGCTGTAGACCCTGCATAGCAATCCACGGAGTTAAAGAGTCCGAACCCGGAGGCAGTCGTGACGAGGATGAGCTGACATACCATGTAGACAGCGGACCCCAGTAGGGCCACTGGTATCATAGCCGGTACAAGGTCGGAGTAAAACTGGGCATGACGGCTAGGTCCATGGCTGCCACTGTCACCGCGGTGCGCAAAACGGCGTGTAGACAGCTGGGATGGTCTCCTAGTCACAAGACCCCTCCGCGAGATCCAGGGAACGGACATGAAAGGACTATACACGTGTCCGATGGGGTATGGAGCGTTGTGTAGACGACCGAATCCGAGACGGGGTGGGACCGGTGTGCGACGAAGCTGGGGCAGCCACGTGTGAAGGCGAGCGAGAGCAGGACTGACAACCGGATCGGGTCATTGCGCAGCAGGCGCTTACCCGATTTTTGCACCCATGCTCGTCTCCCTTAACACAAATCTCCAAGATTGCTAGTAGAACACTCGACCGGGGCGATACCAACGGACCACTCCAAGGCGTCCCTCCTTCAAGATTTAGACAGCCTATACCACTCTACACCCCACTCGATCCCCATTGGTTGGTGTCGCACCTGCTGCGCAGCAGCTTGACACATTTCATACCCACGATACTTTCCTTTATCGGCGTTTCATCAGCGCAGTAACAAGCTGCGGACGTCGCCCCACCCATATACTCCCCATGGCCTCTAGAAGTTCCTCCGCGTCTCGGCTGCACCGCCAGCAGGACGGACATGACACCCCCCTCCAACAACTTCCTCGGGGTATACCTGTCACCGCACGGCCACCAACCGTTTCCTTGCATCGTAGGTCTCCTTCGCTTTCGAGGTACCCAAGGTTCGAAGATAGCTCAGTCGACGAGAAGTCTCGGCTCGATGGCGTGGCCCGTGTGTCACCCTTAAAAACGGAGGCTAGTGCATCGCCTGCTTCTGCCCCCGAGTCCCTGTTTACGCGTCAGCACTCATCGCGCCCATCGTCGGCGGCATCTTTTCGACATTTGACGTCCCACCAGAACAATTCTTCGCCTGACTTACCACTATCCCCGATCCCGAATACCGTGTCTTCTCAATTTGCTCTGCCGTTGCCTTCGTTACATTCGGGCTACATTCATCCCCCGCGCAAGATTAGGCTCTGCTCTATCATCAAGCCGTGGATACCTGTGCTTGCGTATCTGTCGACCTCCTTGGGATTCTTGGTTGCAATAGCGTTTTGGAAAGCCCAAGTATTTCAAGGTGCGCTTCAATCATAAATTCAGTAATACCCACCTTATCAGCTATCTCCGTTTCGCTCCTTCGGACGCAATTGGTAACCCCGTCGTACTTACGTCTATCTGTCTCCGTCCACAGGTTTGGACGACCTGTCCAGCTGGCTCAAGGCCGACGAGACTTTTGGCTATGGCGTTCTCTTTTTCCTCATCTTCATGACTACTTTTCGTAAGTAATTTTCGGTCTCTCATCCGAAATGAAATGACATGAAATGTGTAATATTCGTAGCTCCTCTACCACTCTATTCCACACTCATTGTCTTATCTGGCTACACCTTTGGCGCCTGGACAGGCGCCGTCCTTTCATATTGCGCCGCTCTCACCGGTGCATTCGTCGTATTCGTGCTCTCACGTTACCTTTTTCGCGAGTTGATCACGCGCTGGCTCTCAAACGCAACTTCTGTCAAACGGGTGGTTCGCGCCATCGAGAAGCGGCCGCAATTACTTTTCCTGATCCGCTTAGCTCCATATCCTTACAACGTCATGAACTGTCTCCTCGGTGCATCTCCGACTCTTACGTTGCGTACATACCTCGTATGCACCGCTCTGTCACTTTTCAAGGTCATCATCCACACAACCCTGGGGTCTTCCATTCACTCCTTTGCTCGGTATCATGTACAGCCAAAGGCGCCTCTTCAAGACGCCATTACCGATGGAAACCCTGTCCTCTCTCCATCGGATGGGGACACGAGTCTAGAAGAAGAAGAGAATCCCTTTGGCCTCTACGCCAAGGTTACCGGCATAGTTCTAGCCGTCGGCGTCTTCGTCTACATATCAGTGGTGGCGCGCAAAGCCATCAGTGACGAACTCAGCGGCGACGAAGGCGAGGAATTGCCAGCGCACACTGACGAAGAGGCATTGTCGTTCTTATCACCAACCGGCTTGGCACGTCAGTCAGTAGAGGACGAAGACGAACGGTATTCTTATCTCAACGAAGATGAGAGATTTAGGGGAGGAGATCCAATGTCAGAGGCGCTATTTCACGCGCCCGTCCCACCGAGTTCCGCCGCGCCGCGGCGACCGTTCCTCGCACGCGGCCATTGCCCAACACCCGACCCCGAGGTCACCCGGACTGGCGGGTGTGACGCTACCGGGAATGGCGCGATACGGGACGTGCGACTCGGACGGCAACCTGGGGAAGAAAGGTGATGTCTTTTCTACATTGAGTACAGCAGCAGGCGCTTGCTCGTTTCTTTATTCGTGGACTTCTTTCGATATACTGCTAGCCCAACGGGCTCGCGGGGGTACTTCTTTTTCTTTCGTTTTTAATTGCTTGTCTCCCGTATAAAGTTATTCTGGACCTGTACTTACATCTGCACGTGTGTGTGTAGACATGTACTCAACTAACTGTGATATCGAAGAAAGAGATGGCAAAATAAACGGCCAGATTTATCCGTTGCATGGATGCTTTTTTGACGGACGCCACAGGATGTAAAGTATAGTGTAGTAATTACACAAAAAGTACATTCATTTTTTTTTTCTTTACAGTACAGTAGAGCAACGACACGGATGACTGGAAGCCATGAGTATTATGCAACACGCCTAGCCCCCATCTCTCCGCGCTAACCAATTTTGGGTGTGTGGCACCCACATGGTGGAGGGAACACATGGCACTGGAGTCTTCTAGCGACTGTAAGTTAATTTCATTGCACAAAAGCAAATCGCAACAAGAGCAGTGCTGTGCGATTGAGCGGCATACTCACAAAAAAAAACCTAGGTTATACCTTTTAGCCATGTTACCACATTTTGCCTCGCAACAACCTCTTTGTGTGTGTGTGTATGTGTGGGATTCTCGGTTCGAAAAAAAGGGGCGGTGCAGATAGAACGCCGCAATATGACCCATGGGTCCCGTATCCAACCAACGCGGGTGGGGGTTGGTCCATCTACCAAAAACGGTAATGTCGTGCCAGGTGGGCGGAAGGGGGGCGGGCGGTGTATTTATTTTATTCAATGGTTTCACGGCACTGTCCGAACGAAAGATAGGAATGTGAGGAGCGGGAGAGAGAGGGGAGGGGAGCAGGGGGAAAGAAAGGAGGGACATCGAGAGACTAAGGGCCCAGGCCGACCACAGTCTACCAAGCCCCAGGAAGGGGTGAGCTTTCGATTTTCCCAAACCCCGAAACTAAAAAACAACAACGGACAAACAGGGTAGGACGAGCGGCTAAGCAAAGTTCTGCGTGCACATGCACTCTCGTTGCCTCCACACGCATGCGCATAATACGCTCAAATGTACAAAAAAAAAGGGGGGGCTCGCTCGTGTTGTTCTTGTCACCATATGCGCGCGTGTACCCTACCTACAATAGTAAATGGCGGGGAGAGAGACCCGAAATGACAAAACAAAAGGTGGCGCAGGAAAAAAAAACGTATAGCATATAGAGTTTTGTGAGGGTGGGTACGTTGTGTGGGTGATGGTGTAGAAATACAAGACAAAGGTTAAAAAATACGAAATAAAAATCAGCTCCAACGTGTCGAGCTGGACCTGCTCGTTTCGGGATACCCGTCGGCGACAGTAGCGTGTGCGGTGGAAAGGCCGCGCGCGCGGGGCGTCCGCTTTCGGGCGTGAGAGGACCGATCAGACGTTCTGTTTGAACTTTCTGCCGCGGAGGACCGGCGCCTTTATTCCCCGGAGAGTGCGCGGGTCCAATCAGAGGCTTATCTGATGATGATGGGGTTGCTTTTTTTTCTTGTCTCTGACAAACAGCACTCAAACAGCAACAATGGTTTGCGTCCTCCGTGAATGCGCCGTGTTTTCGGTTTCGGGAGATGCCATGTAAGAGACCCCAGAAACATTTCGATCATCGTCCAACGATCGGCACCGCGGCCCAGAAAGTCAGAGTGCGGCTGACAGGCTGACAGACAGACTCGCCGATTAGGCCGATTAGGATCCGTAAAGTTGCGACTTGTTACCAGTCCCGCGAGACGGAACCTTCCGCCTGCATGGCTCGTCCGATCGACGATGAACATTCATTCTGGCTGAAATTGTATTGCCCTACGAGAGCAAGAGTCCGTGGACGAGACAAGCAAAACAAAACGGGTTATGAAGGAGAGGTTCTGGTATACGGCATCTTCAAGGTATAGAGCGCGGAGTGCCTTGGTCCGCGGGGCAGTCGAGAAAGGCTACAGCAAAACAAAACGTGATGGAGAGAAAGGAGTAGCGTGCAAGAAATCATATCAAAGCATAAGACGGCGAGATTTAATATAACAAGTCTTCGACACAAAAATGACTGTGACAAGTGAAAGAAGGTATCAGTTATGTGCAACTTCAAACAGACCCTGTTTCTCCGTCGTAAACGTTTTCGGCCTTGCCATTGTATTGTGTATCTCTTCATTTAACGCGACATAACCAAGATCGGGCGAGACTGGTCGTTCAGAACTAGAGTCAGCAAATTGAGCGCGTCAGATAGGGGGTCAATACGGATCAAGGAAACATGTGTGGGTGGGAAGGAGGATCGACCGAGAGGAGGGCTCACTCACATCGATGAACGCTCGGGTCCTCGTAGTTGTCCGTCACCGGCGGGGTGTGCGCCTGTGAGGACGACGTTTGAGACGCTGCCGAAAGTGAACTTGCAGATGTCGAAGGTCGCACTGACCGACTATTCCAATCATCCATCGTCTGATCCAACGATGCACCTGCACCACCAGCCCCAACATTTCCCAAAGGCGCAGCCGAGTATGCAAAGTCAGCAGGGTGATTTGATCCATAGTGGTTGTAAGTATCGACCGTAGGCAGTTGGATCATGCTACGCGAGCGATGCAGCCCGTGGTCCTCCCCATTTCCGGGTTGCGGCGATGACGACGGCCTATCGTCCAAGTGCTGCTCATATGGAGCTGGATAAGGATTGACAGCTTGACTATGCCGTCGCTGACGACGCACGCTCAAAGTCGAAGAGTGAGCGTAGCTAGATTTTGACGACGGCGGACGAGACGAAGTTGGAGTGATCGGACGGTGATGGCCAGAACTTGGGCGAGAATAATCATTGGAATAATGATGATTGTCATCGTAAGGAATGGACGACATAGAAGACACAGAGTAGCCAGTAGCCGGTCTACTGTCGGGAGAGAGCGAAGATGCGCTGTGTTGCATTGAAACGGAGGAAAGAGAGGACGGGTACGAAGTGTTGATAGTTGGGCGAGTAGGCGGGTATGTGGAACCATTCGAAGGAGGGTTCAAGAGCGATGTCAAGCTACCAGAATGGCTCGAGCTACTGCCACTACTAATAGGAGAGAAAGACCAATTATTTTGTTCCGGCGGATAAGAATAGGTGTTGGAAGACATCACGTCGCGGTTAGAAGAATAATGGAGTGAATTGAAATTGCCGTGATCTTCTGCTGGAGAGACGGGATGCAAGGCGTGCGAGGAAGGATAGACACCACCATGGGATAGTGGTGCTGGATCAGATGGAACCGTGAGCGGGGGCAAAGGACGAGGGTAGGTGTTTCCCCATTGACCTGCGTTTCCGGCTTGTGGGAGAGGTTGATAGGGACCAGGAGCCGAAAATCCGCGAGCACGCCCGCCTTTTGGTGAAGATGTCAGACCCAAGGAAGAGGGAATGGTCAAGGGGACACCACCAAGGCTACACTGCCAAACGTCACCCAACCCCAGGGGAGGGTTTGGTAATTCAGGGTCTGTAAGACCCCAGTTAAGGCTCACACGGGTATCAGCCGATTGACCTTGGACCAGAGTTTGAATTCCGGACCCTGGAAGGGCCTTGGGTCAGCCTTGGGGGGGTGTACAGTATCATTTGCGAATTTATTTTTTTTGGTTCCACAATGTGATACCCGTCCAGAGAGGAATGATATTTTATTTGAATCCACTAGGATACATCCAAGCTATTAAATAATTGTCTCTATGAAAGCCTGCCGGTGCGGTGTGGGAATACCAGGTACTACTGGGAATATTGGGGAGGGAGGGGGAAGATGCACCATATGGCAACTCGGATCGATGGTCCAGCCTAGTGACATGGTCAAGGCTTTTGAAAAAGTAGCGTTGACCAGTCGTGAGTGGTAGGTAGTGGCAGTGAGTGGCAGTGCAGTGGAAGAACAGGTAAAGGAACTTGTTAAGCGGACTGGGGGAGGTGGACGAAAAATAGGCTAAGTTGAAGTTGAGGTTGAAGTTGACTTGTTGTAAGTTGCCGTCTCCTTGCCAAAATCAGCTTGCACGGGTTCGTGAGAGAACTCAACCTGTGGACCACATCAACCCAACCCTGGAGCAGGGTCCAGACAACGCTGCTTAGCCGTCACAGGCCCAATCCCTCAGAACAGGTTTGTTCAAGGTTGGCTCAGCGCTCACTTCTAATATTAGATTAACCCGGCAACAGCCCCAAATAAGGCTGAAAAGCCATCAAATTGGGGCTTGCCGATCAAACCCCCGTTAGCGGGTCCCGTGAGGTTTGGCAGTGTAGTCGCTGAGCGCGGAGAGGGGATAACGGGGTTCTGCTCAGCGTCGGGGCGCTTTCTGGGTTTGGGAAGGCGAGGTGGGACTCTTCGCTTAAAATTAGCGACCACTTCGGGGGGAGAGTGGCGATTAAGAGTCGGATGAGCTAAGTTTACGGATTCATTTTATTTCGCGTGTTAAGTACGGATAGCGCAGCCGAGATCGAAAAGAGAACTCACACCATGTAGACGCGTCCGGGTCATCAATGGCGGGGTCGACGTTGCGCAGATTCACCTTGCGCATGAAACCATAAATCTAAACGAGGTAGGATATGAGGACTGAGAACAAGAAGATGAGAACTCGCTGACGTTTAGTTGCCGAGAGAAGCTCGCGAATCTCGATTGACGATAGATGCTGGGGAGGACGTGAAGCGCGAGCTGTTCTGGCCTCTCAACGATGATATGTTCACCAGCTGGATCCCAACGAATCATGTGGTGATTTTCAGGACGCTCAAGAAGGCTGTTGACATTTTAGAGAGGATCCAAGTAAAGAAAGAGGTATTTACGCGTAAAGTTTTGTAAGAAATGTAGCTTGGGGTTTGGTGTCCGTCTTTGACAATTATTCTGTTGCTGCTGCTGTGCTGTTGCTGCTGTGGTTGCTGATGCTGCTGCGACTGCTGCTGCTGATTTTGTTGCGGCTGTGGCGAGTGCGCGGCAGAGTCAGATTTTGGTGGCGAATTGTGATTGGGGGTGGCATCGGGGGATGATTGGGAGGAGGAAATGAGACGTGGGGGGTATACCACGGTTGGGGAGGAGAGATGGTACTGCTGGTGAGGCTGCGATTCCTGAGGGCGATGGTGGTATGAGGATTGGGGTGGATAGGAATTTGTTGCGGACTGATTGGGATAAAGGTCGGCCATGGGCTGGTCGAACTGAGCAGGACGTAGGGACGGAATGGTTGCGAAGAGAAGACGTCGTTCGAAGGTGGAGTGACGGGGAAAGAGCCGCGCGGGGAGAGGGGAATGTTATACCGGGAGACAGAGGTAGAGGCAGATCCAGCTTAGGGTGGGTGACGCGGAGGCTAAATATAATAATATGGACAGGCATGATGCCGACCGACGGTGGAGAAGGGTGTGAGTCCCGGACCCACGTAAACGGTCCCCCTTCGAGGGGGCCCCCGTGATCCTCACCTCGGCGCCGAGGTCCTCTTCCTCTTTTCTTTTCGGCAACTCTCGTCCAAACTCGCCTCGCCACGCTCAATCCCTCCACCGGCCCGTCCCTTTGTCCAGAAACGACTGATCGAAACTGCACAAACTTCTCCCCCAAATCCATCTCAAGATCTACAGATCCCAGATCCCAGATCCAACGATCCCCCGTTATCAGCCTTTCCTTTCCCACACACTCTTTTCCTCTCCCGTCGAACCGTCTGTCTGGCTGGCTTCCAAATCTCTCACCCACCTTATCCTACCGCGACCCACACGCCCACTTTCCACACACCCGCACACCGCACCCGCACTCATACCCGCAACTTGCATCCACACCTAACACGCCCTCTTGCAGACCTCATTCTACTACATCCCCTAGCACCATTTCATCTGTTTTTTTCCACTGACTTTCTCACGCCTCCCTCTTGCCACACGATTCATCTTGACGGGGCTCATACACGTCGCACTTGCAAATTCGCTCATGCTTGGGCTCATGACCTGACTCAGCGACCGCATTTTAACGTGACGCCATTATTCTCCCCGTCTCAGATCCCGATCCCCCCTCTTCCTTGCCCCATACTCGACTCGACAAACTCGATCAGTCGCTTCTTCCCCAGTTCGCCCCTTTTGCTTCCGTCCACCCTTGGTGGCAAATTCGGCGAAGTCAGATACATTCCATTCAATAAAGTAGTTCTCCGTTTTTTGTGTAGTGTAAAATGGCAATCCAAGTAGTCATATCATTGGTGGGGGCATGCGATGAGGTATCAAAAAGTTGTTGTAAATGCGCGGGTCAAATAATAAAGATGAATGTATGCAATGAAGTGGCTATGGTGTAAAAACGGCATTTACGAGGGCAGCAGAATGAGTGTGAGCGGGTTCGAAAGGGATGAGGTGGGAGAAAATATGTGGAGGTAAAGGAGAGAGTAAAGGAATATAAACTGCTTCCAAAAAAAGACTCGAGTTTTCAGGAATCCCAAGGATAGTTACACGCAAAGGCAAGTGCAGAGCAGAGGATGCACAGGTGAGTCCTGTCCATCGCCCTGGACGGTGAACGTGTGATCGTGGTCATTCGAACTAGGCCCAGCCTAGCTATCACCGTCGTGATGTAAAGTAATGCTTGAAAAGGCGCCAAACAGGTCTCCGTCTGAACTGGGCTCCAAGCCGTCAGGTGTACCTGGTGTGACGGGACAGTGTTTTGCTGGTTCTCGAGATGGAGTGAGTTAGATCCTCCATTCGGCGAAAGTTCACGGTGTCCGCCCCGCTTGAAGAAGCAGGGATGATCTGAACAAACCGCGGTCAGCCTCGGATCAGCGATTCACCTAGGTGATGGGGAAAAGCCAGGGAAAGAAACGAAAATGGGCCATGTGGTGATGGGCGCAGCGGCCAGGGCCACAACCACAAAGTGGGAGTAGATCGGTATGCAGCAGTCGCCAAGTGAACCATGACAAGAAAATGACTCACTGGAGGCTCTGTATTCCTCAACAATCCCCAATTGATCTTACTGAACCACTTGTGTTGTTTCACTTCGCTCGCACCAGTCTTGCTCCCAAGACGGGTATTTTCTTCCTTATCTAATAATCTCAATATGATGTCTTTACCCGCACTATGGATGGGCGTAAACTCATGAAGAAGTTTCCCACGTAACCAAAGCAATGCACTTACGGGGACATTTTCGGTGACTCCTTGAAGTGGGCTGAGTGACCGATGATGTTGTTGAAAGTTTCCGCGCGCTCCCGCCCTTTGAACGGCGTTGTGGCGTACTGCTCGAACATGTAAGAGTGCCCTAATTGGAATCAAGCGAACACCCTCACAATCATCTCGTAAATGAGAATTCCCAATGTCCACCAGTCTACGGCAGAGGTGTGGCCAGAGTTTCGGATGACCTCAGGAGCGATATATTCTGGGTCCAACGAATGAAAACCGTGCGATTAGTTGGACCCAAGGTTTGAAAATTGGATCGTGACTAACCTTCGGTTCCCACAAACGAATTTGTCCGGAAATTTGCCGTGCATGACTTTGTGTCCACCAGAGGAAGCTGATTGATCATACGTGAGGATCCGCATGATAGCAGAGGAAAGCAGTGGCACATGCTCACCCCATTCAGTTCGGACTGATGAATCGTCGCCGGTCTCCCACCGGTGACACCTGAGTGCTTCGCGAGGTCAAAATCGGAAAGCATAATTGCCCGGTGTGGTGCAACAAAATATCTAGGTGAGGGGAAACGATTAGCAATGATGTCCATACTTGCACCCGAGAAAACGAACTTTCTGGCTTGAGATCACGATAGATGAAACCCATGAGGTGTAAATACTCCAACGCAGCTACCACTTCGGCTGCGTAAAACCGGGCAGCATCTTCTGGCAAGCATTTCCCTGGTCGACTTTGAAGCGCCCTGAAAAACTCGCCGCCCATGCAGTACTCCATGCAATGATACAGATAGTCCTCCGATTGAAAAGAATGGTGTAGGGTCACGATGAATGGGTGATTGGCAGTGGCCAAAATCTCCTGCTCAGTTAAAGCGCGCTTAATCTTTTTTCGTTGAATCATCTCTTTCTTGGACAGTACTATGGACGGTCTCAATGGAAATCGCAAGCCCGAGAGGGTTGGGCCTACCTTTCATGGCAAAGAGTTTCCCTGACTTCTTCTCTCGCACGAGGAAGACCTTTCCAACATCACCCCTGCCAAGTAACTTGATCTTCTGAAAGCTAGATGGGCTTACTTCCACCTTATTGGAAAGTAAAAGGTGAGATACACACTGACGACAAAAAAAAGGAAACGCTGCCTACGGTTTTGACCTTAATCGAATTGCTCGAGTACGTACGACGGAATGCGACTTTATCTGGTCGACGAGAGGATGGTTCTTTTTCAGCAACCTTGGGTAGAGACGGGCTGGCGAGATTACGTGGGGCACGATTCGAGGACGACACTGAGGAAATCGTTTCAATAGAGCTTGCCCCGTCACCGTATGAGGCGATTTGGATTGAAAACCACTTCCGGGCGCCGTTGCTGGGATAATCGCTGCTGGGGCCAAAAGTCCGTTTTTGGTTGCGACGGTTGACTGTCGCGAGCCAAGGTTGAACAGGCCCTTCGCATTTGGAGCCGATGCGACACGTCTGATAAGGCGAGACGCCGTGGCGCCGACAGACCGCGGGGGACGGGAGCGAGAAGCAGACGAAGGAGGGGAGGGTCAGGGAAAAAGTTGTGAGGTGCTGTGGCGGATGCGGTTGCGGGAGGACCACGCCGCCCACGCGTGACGAGCTGTTGTTTTTCAGATTTTGATTTAGGATTGTGTTTCCCGTCAAAAGACGCGTCTGGGGAGGGGATACGAGTACAGAAGGGGCGGGGTTGTCTGGCGGGGTCGCAGGAATTTTTTCATTATTAGAGTCGGATGAGTTATTGGAAGAATTAGAAGAGTCGCGTTGGGAGGGAGTGACAAACGAGGCAATGGTCGAGGCGGGTGTCAGTAGCAAGTTAGGAGTTGGCGGATTTGTGGACGGCAGGTCGGTGTTGAGGGTCAAAGTCGGACTGTCAGCACTGGTAGGCGACTTCCTGGAAGACAGGCCTCCAATGCGGAACATTGACTTCCATGGGCTTGTTGGGGTAGACGAACCGCTGCGGGATGCCCGTAAATTGTCGGTTGACCTTGAGTGCGAAAAAACACCACGAGTTTGCAGCGTTGATGCGGGCATGAGAGATATTATGAAGGGGGTGCGGGAGTGGGAGGGGAGGAGGGGGGGGGAGGGGGGAAGCAGAATGAAGGGCGGGCAAGTCGACACTAAGCGGTGAAGTGAGCAAGTGCCCCGCCATAATTGGCACTTATCACTCGGCCGTACCCTAAAATCACAGATTACATAATAAACCCCCTGTTCAATGCCGCCACTAGCAGTGATCAGGTGATTTTCAACTTTCTGCAATCGGCGGGGCGACCCGCTAGCAATCACCGTCATCTTCTGCTATTCAAATCCGTAAGACCCCCTAAATGTCCATGTACCGCTCAAGACGGTTCACCGTAATCCACTTTCTCCTCTATTCGGACAGCGGTGGGTCAGGTGACCTCGGCCCAAAGGAGAAAGAAAAACGCGCGTGCATATATTTCATACCACCCATTTCTCGTTGGCGGCACGACTCCGGCATGAACGGAAAGGCGCCTGTTCGCCGCAAATCACTCGTGGTTCGTGTCGACCTGATGGTCTGCACACCCGCTCCGGGGCATCGGTGGGGCATACGGTGGCAGTAAGGGTGGCGGGCATATTAGCTGATGAGTCGTAGACAGTGCTGCCTGTCCGCACGAATGAGGGTTTGTGCGTCCCGAAGTCTACGGACAATGACGTTGAGGATTACAGGCTGAGTGGGCTCAATACCGGCCTGCCGCGTGAGCCTGAGCCAGCTCAGCAGTTCCCCCACAACGTGACGCGAATGTCGGAGCTATGATATATTCTCGACAGAAAGAAAGAAAAGATAAGTAGGGCTTACGGATGGGTCTTTCCTTCCGACTTCATCCATCGAAATCCAGGATATTGTGGACGTGAGCGTCTTCCGCCCATACTAATACTCCCTTCCCCTTTCCCATGAGATAGACCCACCCGACCTCTCTCCAAGTTTGAGCAGTACGATGCCTTCCAGAGATTGGCCTTCAGATCAAGTCCATTACTCTCATCCCCTCGCGAACTTGGCGCAAACGACGAGCCTGAAGCCCCTTTTCCCACCTCGCCAGACCCTGTAGTCATTCATCTATCAAGGGCAGATCTCCTCTGGGTTCTCGTGGGGTTGTGGAGTCCTGTGTTCTTGGGTGCACTCGATGGTAAGGACAACGGAATTACCTTTCTGCTGTTGTTGAACGACTCGGATGTTCAGGGACGATTGTTGCCACTCTCATGACGCCCATCGGCAATTACTTTAATAAATCTAATCAGGCCTCTTACATCGGCACTTCCTATCTGCTTTCGGTGTGTTGCTTCACACCTCTGTATGGTACGTACATTCGCTATTGATTTGCATCTGTCAGAACTCGAACATTCTATGATGATGTAGGCCGACTGTCGGATATCCTGGGTAGACGCGGCGCTATGTTATTGGGCTTGACACTCTTCGGTTGGTCGCACGCTGAATTGTGTAATCTGAGCAGTGCCAACTTCGCATCGAATCAACAGGCGCAGGCACCATATGCTGTGGATTTGCTCCTTCGATGGAAGCACTGATTGCCGCCAGAGCGGTGGCAGGAATGGGTGGCGGAGGGTCTGTCCCAGATGTACGGTATGCTTCTCGAGAGCTGACGCTCTCGTTCTTTATTTTTAGGATCATGACAGGTGATCATATCATTTATCCGAGTTGTAACCTGTCACCGACAAACGGCCACCGTGCAGTGTCGAGCGTGGCTGTTACAGATCTAGTTCCATTGTAAGTTTCCCGCCGCTGGGATAATAATTACAAAGTAAATTTTAGCCAGGAAACAGCGAGGGTTATACCAAGGCATGGCGAACATGTGAGAAGAATGTTGCTTATCAACCTCAGCAACTTTTATTAATTTCGGGCAGTATGTTTGGACTCGGATCAGGCATCGGCGGACCTCTGGGCGGATGGATGAATGATACCTTCGGGTGGTATGTTTGACAAAGTTGAACTCTGTCAGACATTGAATGACAGTTTAATGTAGGCGGTCGGCTTTTCTATTCCAGGTCAGACTTTTCTTGTCCAACGGCCTGACTAGGAAGACGATATCAATTAACCTGTCGATTCTCTAGATACCCATATTGGCCTTCTCATTCATAATAGTGACGTTGAAGGTTTCTATACCGATTTCGCAAGAGGTGAAAAATCAGTCATTAAACTCCAAGATGCGCAGGATGGACTTCGCCGGCTCTGCCACTCTTGCGACCACTATTGGCTGTCTTCTCTGGGCTTTAGCATTAAACTTCAGAGTCTCTACCTTGGTCACATCCCTTAATATATGGCCTATTTATCACCAGCGCAGCCTTTGCAGTTCTCTTCGTGGCTGTAGAGGCCCGGTGGGCTCCTTACCCCGTCATGCCGTTACATTTAATTACCCAGCGCACTCCGCTCGCTGTATGCCTGGCCAACTTTTTCGGTAGCATGGCAGCTTTATCGCGGTACGACCTTGACTGACACTTGCTCCGTCACGGCTGACCAGATAAATACAGATTTACAATGTGCCGTTGGTGGGTTCGTTTTAAACTTGCCAGGACAGACTCGTTCTCACTGTGCCCAGTATTTCTCCGCTGTTCGTTTGAACTCATCAACAGACACAGGTGGGCCGCCACCGATTGCCGTGGGTTGACTCAACTGACGATGTGCTTGAAGGTCTTCATCTGCTACCGCACTCGGTCAGCCATATGCCATATGCCAAGGGGCGTGCGTTGACTTTAATTCCAGATCGCTCTCTCTTCGGGCAGCGTATTCGCAGGCTGGTCGGTCACTCTTGACGCTTTCTCCGTGAATTGTACCTCTAAATTTAGTCATATAGGATCATGCGGCGGACAGGAAAACTGTACACACTCACTCTGGTCTCTGCGGCGCTCGCCGTCTGTTCTAGCTTCAGATAGTGATGTGGAACGAGAAGTCGTCGCAGTGGCACCTTTGGGTGGACATCGTTCCTCAGGGATTCGGAATGGCGAGCCTTATTACATCAACTCTCATAGTAAGGGATTCTCACGAAGGCCATTACGTCGTAAAGCTCATGTCCCCCAGGCCGTCATCGCGGGTGTTGCTAAAACGGACGTAGCTGTAGCTACTGGGAGTAAGTAAGACGTACTTATCATACGCAAGCTAACTGGTTTCCCAGTCACCTATCTCTTCCGCACGACCGGGCAAGTGCTTGGGGTCAGCCTTAGCGGGACCTTACTCCAAAGCATTCTCGTGTCGAAGCTACGACAACGTATTCACGGGCCGAACGCAGAGGAGGTAATTCTCTCCCCATCTCGAGCGTTGGTCAGCGCTGACGCATAAATAGTCCATCTCACGTATCAGGTGAACCGATCCGCATTTTCAATGTCAGGGTTCCAGCTCACGATGAAAAAAGGCACTCTACAGATGTGGTTAACTCATTAGACCCAGTGTTAAGAAAGGCGGCCATCGATTCCTACGCAGATGCCTTGCGCGTGGTCTTCATCTGTCAATTAATCCTGAACATCCTGACCCTCCTGTGTTGCACGGCCATCCAAGAGAATCCGTTACCGTAAGCGGCCACTGCCATATCTCCCATAGTTTCTTATACCTCTCGTAGGGGAACGCTGAAGAACAGGAGTCTCAATATCGGAGAAATTCTGCGCGGCAAAGACGAACATCCAGTGTCTAAAATATGTATATACCAAGCTTCGGTGTACAATGCAACCCCGTCGTCGACTTGGGCCCAGACGTTCTCATGATCGAGGTGTCTTACGTGCAACCCGAAAGAAAGGACATAACCAGGTTGATTCACTAGATTTTTATTCCCCCCCTTCCTATTACTTCGTCTTTTCTCTCTGGTGCCGCTCTTGTGGATTTTTATTTTTTTTCTCGGCTGAAATCCGCTGTGCGGGGGGGCGTCTCTGATATGCCAATAGCAGGAAGATTCAAAGAAAGCAACCATTACACACTCTGCATATGTCCAATAAACACATCGCTTAGGAATCAAAAGATGAGATTGCAGTTTACCCATTTAGCCTAAGGCCCTGATTCGCGCGGTTGACAATTTCACGTGCCCGCTGTTATGACCTCATTTAAATTTGGGGCACGAAAGACAGAGTGGATTTGGCGACACCTTGGGCGCAATACACAATCAACCCGTAACTTTGTGACGCCCGATCAATGGTCAACCGGTGGGCCAAGATCAGCACATGGCCAAATGGCTTAACTGTATTTGAAAATTTGCGAGCACATATTGCACGTCTATGCCCCAGAGATAGACAGTTCGGGATTAGGTTGAAAGGGACAAGTATATATATACAATGATCATCCGCCTAGCGCAACCAACGGTACCAACTCGACACAATGGAAAACAAAAGAAGAGCCCCGAACCAAGGAGACCCCAAGGGGGATACAAAATGTCCCTAGGACAACGGGGGTGAAGGCCACGTGAAGGAGTGAGGGATCGTCGCCGCGACAACAATAATGTTCCTAGTTCCAGCTAATCTACGACGATGCCTGCTGCTGCTCGGGCGCGATATCGACCATACGCAATTCGGGCATCCGTGCTCCCGTCTCCATTTGTTGGAGATGCCCAGCGTGTTTGGATCTACCAGGAATCTGGTATGTTCCGAGTCGGAAAGAAGCCATTAGAGCGCGCGAAGACGCATAATGAATAAGCCAACGAACCCGTAGCGCCGAAGCCATGTCTCGCCGATTTCCCAGTTTGCATGCGCCAGGACGTCGTCTCCATGTATGGTCACTGCAGATGCAAAGTCATGCAGACAGTCCACGAGATTGAACCGGCCTGTGAGAAAATATCGTTCAATTACTGATGTTTGGAAAGGGAAAATAACTCAATGTACCTCGAAGTAAATCAGGCGATCGCGGAGGTCTGGATGAGGGATGCGATCGATGACACTTTCTGCAACAAATCATCAGTTACACAGATAGATTAGAGGAAGCAGCCCATATACCGTGCGGAACCGTCCTGACAAATAGGTCAAACTACCTGGCGTGGCTTGAGACGGGAGGGAGCGTACCTCTGGACCAGTGTTGGACGAAGGGAGGCAGGAAGACAATAAGCGCTATTTCTCTTGTAGTTATCCAGGTGATACCTAATGCCAAAGGAAGGTGAAAAAGAAAATGGGTTGGGCTGGATTGACACTCACGAAATCAGTTTCTGCGCCTCGACGTTTTTCGGGTCGATTGGATCCAATTCATCAAGGGAGCCTACGCTCGGGCGAGGCTGGTGTGGGATTGTTGGAGTGGTCGCATTATTGACAAAAGACATAGAGTTGATGGCGGTGTTCTCCACTCCCATGTTAAGTGGGGTGACATATGAGCTCTGGTAGTTACCATTGGATGGAGGCACTTGAGACGAGGACGTTGGGTAAGAAGGAGAAGAAGGACCGGGCAGCAGTATTGGTGAACCATTGGGGCCACGCATAATCTCCGAAAATAGACTGGCGTCTTGAGAGGATCTACCAGTGTAAAGGTTACTTCCGGATTGAACCGAGTTCATGGGCATCAGGACCGGGAAAGCATCGGCGCTACGGTCAGCATCGTCTCGGTCGCTGGGGCCGCGCGCCCTCTTAGGGTTGTTCGCGGTGTCGTCTTCGGAGGCACGCTTCCGTGAGGTGGTTTGAGAGGCTGAGGACGAGGGAGCTTGACCGTCTCGCTTTCGTCGTTGATAGCTCTCGTACGCAGTGTCAGTTTCGGACTTGTTGACGAAATTATCAAAGTCTTGCATCGACCATCCGAGCTTGGTAAGTAAGCCCCCCGCGCCATCACCAATGAAGTCGGTCAAGCTGCGTAGGAAGCCGCGGAGGACATGATTTTCGGCCATGAGGTCTAAGAAAACACACGGAGCTGAAGTGGAGTACGGATGGACAAGAATGTATAGTGCACCTTTGAGAATGTTCCGCATCTCGCTGAGGGCCTCATCTTTACCACCGGACAGAATCTCTACTCTTGCTTCGAGATCGCGAATCTGAGACGAAGAAGATGAGGAGGAAATCATTGGCCTGGGAAAGGAAAGATGTATTACGCGTTGTTGCTTGCGCAGGCGGAATTCACGTTGCGCGATTCTGTTCTGGTCACGTCGTGCGGCCTGCGAACTGAGGAGTGTCAGACGATGCACGTAAGCACATAGGCTACGAACGATCACTCACTTTGGGTTTTTCTTCCTCCCAGGCCTACCAGAAGGGGCATCGTCTTGTTGATTATCCTGGAGTTCGTGGGGAGAGTCTCCATCAGACTAGAGAAGGAGCGCGTGAGATTGGAAGGGCTGTGGGAGCACAAGCAACAAGGAAGTCACATCAAAGTCACCAGAGAGACTACGCTCCCTGGTACGTCTATTTGAATCTGTCATTTACTGGAAGATAGGAGCGACTCTGGCGATGATACGACGAAAGGACGGAGGAGTGGTTGCGGGATCTTTTCCGAGGGCGTCGCCAGCGTCGGCATCCTTCGCCCCCAACGTCAAGCTCATAGGCCGGCATCCACGGCCGAGCATGTATTACGAATATTCCCTTGTTTGTTTTTCTTTTTTTTGGTGCAAAAAGCAAAAGCACAAGACAACAAGAAATAAGGAAGACAATCTACACTAGCGCTACTTATGCTGGTTGCAGGACCCTGGCGGCGTCGTTGGCAACGAGCTGCGTGAAATTTTACTTTTTGATCCGGGTAACAGACAATGCAACTACCGAGCTTCAAACTGAACCACTGTTGCGAAACGTTAACGACGGCCACAAACAATAAGCAATGATGCCCTGATGGATGTCTGGGACTCACTTCGCTTCGTTCTCTTCTTGTACATGATGCGGTGTCCACATTCCCTACAACGAATGGGTTCACGAGGCTTGATGTCATTCTTCGCACCACAGTCTTCCATGCACACACAGATTGGTTTATATTAGTTACGAGATCGTAAAGGAGCATACCGGCACAAAGATATTCCATATCCTGTCGTGGAGGGGGTAAAAAGTTTACGTTGTTGCTAGCAGAGCCTGGTTGATTTTGTTGTTGATTCATGGTGAACGTTGTCGCGTGGAGAGTGCTTCGTTACCGTGACGGTCGTGACGCTGTTGTTAGTGCAGTGTCAGTACAAGATATATGAGAGGACGATCCATTACTACCGTACAATAGTCGCGGCGTGATGACATCAGGTGGCTTCTATTTCGTAGTGTAGTCCACACGGGGCCATACGTTTCTATCCGTCATCGTCGCAACTTGCGACGAAACACGAATGACAGGCGCCTTTAAACTGAGCAACATCGGCGTTATGCTCGCCGCTGAGTCTCTGCAGCATAACATGGCATTGTGAGCATTGTCTTTCGAGAAACAAGCACAAGCTGCCGAGTAAGCCGAAGATGGGCTTGAAGCTTGAGGACTGCTTGAGGCCTTGATTTGGAGGCCTTACGGAGGCACGGGCAGGGTCGGGTTAGGTGGATGGTCACCTTGCCGACCTCGAGATAAGTAATTATTGGTTTGGAACTGAGGCGCCTCACCCATCTGCGCAACTTGCTATGTTACCCATGTATCCTAACAACTGGCACCGCTCCCGCCCAACCCGTTTCTAGGGTGTGCTTTACGCATTATATACTCCACTCATCACATCCGATCATGTCACCAGTTGCCCCGCTGCGACTACCTTCAGCCGTCCGCTGTACCCCACATCACGATGTCCTCTCTTCCGTCCTTCGTAGAGTTAATGTCCTCTCTCGGGCTCGAAGATGGGGCATCCCTCCTTGGAATCCTTCTTCCTCCCCCTACCTCCGCCCGCGCTTTCATTCGAACGCTTCCTCTTCGTCTGACCTAGACGACGAACTCGAGTCTTCTCGCCAACAACCTGCCTCTAACACCGGCGCATATCTCTTCGTCTCTGCAGACTACGATCAACGCGATCGTGCCAGCTTCATGGAATCTGACATCCCGCGAGTATCACGTCATGGCAAAGACAGATACTGCCCTTATTCTGTTACCTCTGTATGTTACTGCCGTACCGCCTGAGGGCCCAACTGCCGTCATGCTGAAGGCCGTTGGTTTCCCCCTTAGCAGATCCCGCGCAAAGGGAGCCTTCCGACGTTGTGCGACGCGAGCAAATCGACGAGGGTATGCATGGCAACAAATTGCGTCAAGTACAGTTTTATTGACGTTGATTACGTGATATATAGGCACCATCCACTTCGCCTCTGCCTTCTCCCAATGCTCGCACCACTCGGGGACTGCGATCCTCCCCAAGTGGGAGACTATCACGGCGTGGAAGTGAGACGTGGTCACAGGAGACCGACACACACGCCACAACTCCCATCTCGACGTTTTTACGCCGGAAATCAGTACAGACATCACCAACGTCGGCCACTTTCCCCCGGCTAGCATCTGATGAGCCCATGGCACCTGTTGCCATACCCGCCCTTCCTGCACTGCTCTCGTCATTTGTTTTCCCGCCTCTGGCGCCGGAGTCATTAGAATCCCTGGTTGAGGATTTAGATCCCCCAGGGCTCATGGCAACTAGCGACACTGATGCGAATTAACCATCTGAATGGTTACCCGCATTGATTGGACACTTCATTTATCGGGACACTCTTTTTCATTCGCTTATTTATCTGCCGCAGCAGACGTGCGTGTTGATCACCTCACACGGTCTTTACTGGTCAAACTACACCACCTCTGCCATCGAACCTGTACCACCATTACTGCCTGTACTCTTATGGATTATTTCTGTCGTTCACTCTTACCATTCTTTCATATCATTTGGTGGAATGCAAACAGACGTATCGGCTATCTATGTTCCTGTCGCCTAGTCGTGCATATCTTCATCGGGACCGGGGCATTCTTCCTCCATCTCGTCCGCACTACGGTATTGTGTACCACACCAGAAGCAATAGTGGTGCTCTTCGCGCAGATACTGCAAAACAAGGGTCAACCGCTCCACGGGCTTTCCCGGTGATCGTCGGTTATCCTGTAACAGGGTGAAGAAACAATCAAGCTCACATTCAAACACAGAAACTGCGCAGCTTCTTCTATTGTCTCCGTGGCCCATCCTGCTGTGCTCTTCGGTTCAGTGTTCTTTTCGTCGTCGTCAAGTGCGACAAGCATATCTGCTTGCATCTGCCTGCGCAGCCTCTCCTCTACCGAGCTATCTCCGTGCCAAGCAGCACCGATTGTCTCGGACAAGGCGTCCATAAGGCCGGGCGGGAAAGACTCGGAATTCGTCGGATTGAGCCAGAATACATTAAACTGCGGATGGGGAATGATTAATTGTTGTGCGCTCGGAAAAAGAGCGGGAAAGCGTGTTGTATGCTTGAGAATTTGGCCCTACCTCTTTGCCTGCGCGTTCGTCTAGACTCGCACAGGTTTGCTGGGCGGGCTCTAGCCGCGCCTCGGCGCGTCGATGCTCAAAC
This sequence comes from Lactarius quietus, assembly GCA_015025155.1. Taxonomy (NCBI): domain Eukaryota; kingdom Fungi; phylum Basidiomycota; class Agaricomycetes; order Russulales; family Russulaceae; genus Lactarius; species Lactarius quietus. Next base: position 174,626 of record WITN01000073.1, on the reverse strand, counting down.
TCGCGGCGTGTCCGGTCTCTGAAAGACTCCTTTTCCGCCTCTTCTGCAACTCTGGCTGCTTTGGCAAGGCGCTCGAGCTCAGTAGGCGAAGGCGCACGCTTGCCAAGGCCGATGCCCTTCTTCCCTGCAAAGAGTGATTGCTTAGTGATATATTGAAGAAGCGGTGCCAAGGGGGACAGAACGCATTAATGAAAAGAGCGTAAGGGACAGCCTACGTGCCTGACCATTCGTTGAGAGGAAGTGGATTTACTAATCGCCTTTCCGATTGGGTGCTGGATTTCTCCTGGGGTGGACTGATGTCTCGCTGTGGTTTGCGTGTCGGGTCGGGCGGTGGTGTTGAAGATGAAGGTTGGTCTGTGCTGTCCTCGTCGGCGTGGGATGCCCGGCCAAGGGCCTGGCCGGGCTTGAAGCCCATTTTCATCATCATGGAAAGGGCCTTATTTTCTGATCCACGCCCTGACGTCTTGTCATCTTCTGCACGTTCGAAGAGGCTTTTGGACAGGCCTTCTTCACGCGATTCAATTTCGAGTTGTCTGCGACTTTTGATCTTGTTCTGATCATTCTTGAGATGAGATTTGTATAAGGCTTCCTTGCGTTTTTCACTGTAAGTTTTCGACTTCTGTGGCTCAGCAGTATTGATGAGAAATTTGTCGGAGAGGTAATCGTCGTCGTCACTTCCGTTGGCCATTGACACGAGCTGATGATCATGTCATGAAAGAAGTGTCGTAGTACATGTACGGAACCGTGACACTCTATCCCGACTAATCAAGTAAAAAAAACCGGCACTAGACCGAGGAGTTTTCTCGAAGAGGTAGAACACGCATAAAACTGAAACTAATAGCGTGCCGAAAAACACGACGGTCAGCACGTAGTTTGAACAACCTTCCATCCAGGGAGAAGTTAACGGGCGTCGAAAACATTGGGGTCATGAGTCATGAAGTTAACGGGAGCTGGGAAACTTGGGGGCCATCACTTATCCACGGTAGCAGTGGCATCCTCGGGAGTCACTTCCTCCTCAACTAGAACCTGTTCCTCTTTGGCTTCGTCATTGTGAGCATTGACTGCTATCTTAACGGCCATGGGCCGACCGTCAACGTCCTTGCCGTCGAGAGCGGCAATGGCCTTCTGCTGCTCTTCCTCATTGCCGACATCGACGAAACCGTAGCCCTTACTCTTGCGCGGACGACCATACTGCCTGCGGACGATACGAGCAGAAACGACGTTGATGCCGGCTTCGGTGAACATATCAGTGAGCTCGTCGTCCTCGATGTTGAAACCAAGGTTCGCGACAAAGAGCACCGACTTGGAGGGCTCGCCAGTGGGTTCTTCGCCAGTAGGGCGATTGCGATGGTAAGTACGCCTTTTGCGAGGAGGCTTCGACTCGCCGTCCTCCGCCGGGGCAGCGGGCTCGGTTTCGCCGTCAGTAACTGCCACGGTGACCCTGGGCTTCCTCTGGTTAAATGGGAATGAATGTCAAATAGTCGAGATGAAAGTATAAAAACTGACCGCGGACTTTTTCTTCTTCTTCTTGGGTTTGGTAGATTCACCTTCGGCAGGAGGAACGTCCTCCTCGAGTTTGGCTTCGCCATTGGCCTCGGCTTCAGTAACCTCGCCGGGAACGGCCTTGGAGCCTCGCCTGCCGGGGCGCCTGCGGAATTTCCTGTCTTTTCTATCCCTATCTTTCTGGTCGGCCGGCTTTGCTATCTCGACGATGATCTCGCGGTCGTCGAGTTGTTTCTTATCGAGGAGCTCGACGGCATTCTGGGCAGCTTCAGCTGTAGAGAGGGCGACGAACCCATAGCCCGCGGACCTAGTTCCGCGCAGGATGACATGGGCGGAGATGCTGTTGATAAGGTACGCGATCAGCATTGCTGTGCAGGAAGCCAGGTAGAAAGAGAAAAAAAGTCGTACATGTCGCTCTGAACGGGCTCGAAAAACGCCTTCAGCCCTTCATCCGAGGTAGTATACGCAAGATTCCCTACGAAGACCTGTGAAGCGTGTGAGAGAATGATGTGTGAACAGGAAGGGATTACGAGTTACCTTGAAAGAGGGAGCTTCTTCGGACTGCGTAACCGGAGGCACGCCTTGCTCGGTGACGGGGGCGGCGGGGGCGTCAGACATTTTTTTTTGAATTAGAGGCGAAGAGGTGGAAATTAGCTGGGGAGGAAGTGGTTTTCAGTTGTCTTTGTCAAACTTGGTCGTTGATGAAAAAAAAAGTGAAGATTGGTTCGGCCCTGCCCGCCTGCCAAGTCCAGGAACGGAACTGCGCGTGCTGTTGGTCGCCGTTGCAAGGCACTTTATGTAAGCTTTCTATTTAAAACCGACGCTAAGCTGTTCGTCTCTCTCACCTCATCCCCCTTCCATCTCCCTTCTCTCCTCCCTGGCTCTCCGCCAATTTCATTCCTTTATCCCCGACACTCCTTGCGATGGCCCCCACAGCGTTCTTGAACTGCTTCGCCGTACTCTCAGTCGCCCTCTTTTACTTCTCGTTTGCTCCCATTACCGTAAATGCCTTGGCTGTAGAACGCGATCATGTCGCTCGTAACTTCCACCACGCTCATGCTGGTCTTGCTAAGAAAAAGCGCGGCAATGGCAACTCGTCAAAGCGCTGCAAGCCTCGTCCTTCTCTGAGCACGTCCACCCCTGCTTACACACCTCCTGCCAATACACCTGCTTACAACCCCCCTCCTCTCCCGAGCCCACAACTTCTCCCCCGCCCGCGTCTACACCCCCACCCACCTTCTTCTACCACTAGCTCCTCCAACCCACCCGCATCCACTCCTATCCCGGTTCCACTGGGATGGGCAAGGTCCTTATTGACTGGTCCAACAGCGAAGAGACGTCTCTTTGCAACTTTGCGTCTCAGTACACGACACAGTGTGTTATATTATCTTTTTGTGCTTCCTCAGCTCATATGCCTAGTGTATACAATTGGCAGATGCACGGTACGGCGATATTGTCAACCCCACGTCGTGTGGCCTCACATACATACCGATGGTATGGGGTCCGGGCAACGTTGGTGACATCCAGAACACTCTGGTCGCTGGTTACGCCAACGCGGTCTTCTTTTTCAATGAGTGAGCTTACTAGCTTATTCGCCAATTGTTTCTAACAACATTCTAGGCCTGAGCAGGGTGGTCAAGCCAATGTCGACCCTGCCACGGCTGTTTCTCTCTTCTTCCAATACATGATGCCTCTTCGGTCGCTTGGATATAAGCTTTACTCACCTGCGTGCACAAATGCTCCAGCTGGTTTCACATGGATCAAGACCTTCGTCTCACAGGTAGAACAACAAGGCGGCCAGGTTAGTGTATATTCGTTTTAATTGGCTCACCTACTGATCGACTCTTTTGTCAGCTTGATGCCATTTGCACCCATTACTATAGTACCAGCTCCAGCGATTTCATTACGTACATGCAGGGCTTTATGGCGGCTTTCCCTAGTTACCCGATCCTGATCACGGAGGTTGGCGCAGAGGTATTCCATTCAATATCTTTGGTGTCAGTACAGTGTTGACTCAGCCAACTTGTCACTAGGATTTCTCTGGTAACAACAACCAACTCGATCAGAACGGAATCAATGAATTCGTCCAGACGATCACTCAATGGGTGCAGGGTCAGGGTCAGATTGAATCGATGGCTTATTTCGGTAAGCTGCTACCGTATCACTGCGTTGGCAGTAAGCTGACATGCAGGATAGGTTACATGACATACAATGAACTTTCGGCAAATAATGTCAATGGGCTCAACTCCCTCATGACTGATAATTTCACACCGAGCGCATTGGGGTACATGGTCATCGATCCCTAGGGACATTATCCGGATCTTGCCTTTCAGGTTGCCCACTCTTTTATACCCTTTGGTGCTTGGAGCTGGTTCGCTGGTTGTCTCCACGTTCTACCTTTACTTACACTTACTCGTTCACTTGATTGAGTGTGTTACTTCGTTGTGGCGTAGTGCAGGATGCTACCATATATTGAAATTTCAGAGCGAGTCCATAGTGATACAATTTGTTGAACAATGGAACCAAATTTTTGACGTACTTTATGGTTCGACAACTCCCATCACGTATCAAGCAGTTATTAACTTTGCAAAATCCGGGTGCTTATCTTGGGCCTTCAGTGACCCAGCTTAATCACCTGTTCCAAAAGACATACAGAGATGCAACCCTGAAAGGGGCTGAGACGGGCTGGTTGGTCCTCACAGTGCGCATAGTCAATGTGATGATATGTTAGCTACGCCAATGCAGACTAATTCTATTAGACTTGCACATTGTTAACTGCAAATGTCCCGACATCTATTGGACACTTGTATCGTTTTGCGACGCGTTCTGAGCCAAATGCCCAGGGCTCTCGACTAAGCGTTGTCGAGGCCGTGCGCAAAGCAGCTCTCATGCGCGAAGCCGCACTCAAGAGTACCATCTTCGTCGGTGTTCCTCGTGTGAGCGACATCCACTTATATTTTTCATCATTCTCTCAGCCTTTTTTTTTTTGCAGACTATTAACTCTCTCGCTGGTCTGGCCGATGCGCTCGAGAAGGATGTCAAGGCTGGCTTGAGGACCGATTCGCGCAGGTTCGGCGTGTGTTCAACCCGCGTTTGATGTTTTTGCTGACAGGCCCATGCGCGCGTCGGTGTGACGGTGGGTCTCGCAATTGTCGCCGTTCCTTTTTTTCTAGGAATGCAACGCCTGAAAACATCGACGCCATCGTCGCCAACGGGATGGCGCTCTGGAACTCCATATACGAACCGCACGCGGTTAAACTGTACGAGAAACTTGGGTCGTATCACCCCGATTTGATTTGTACGTCCCCTCTGTTTCGTTCTGACAGTGTTCCACGCGCGCACGCTTGTGCTGCAGTGGATATACACACACTTCCCTCCCCCCCCCTCGATCGTGATCCAATCGCGTCGCGCTTTTCTGCGAGCTCTACACTTTTTGGGCGGCACCTAACGGACGTTGCCATTTCTAGCGTTCATTATCCAGTCGTACGGCTCCGTGCTGTCACCGCTTCCGGGAGGAGCGCACGAACAGGGTAACCTCAGCCGCGCGCTGGGGTCCGTCGTGGGCGTGGCCTGCCTCCGCGCCGAGGGCCGCGTTGGGCCACAGCTTACGAGCCATGTTTTCGGTTTGCTCAAGGCGCGCGCAACCGAAGGACTCAGCGAAGAGGACCGCTGGCTCGCGAGCGACGAGGGCGCCGAGTGGGTCATCCGAACCGTTGATACGCTCCTGGATGTGGTCATCGCTGAGCGGGTCGATCCGCAAGAAGAAGCGACCTAATTGATGGGAAAAGGGGAAGAGGCGCCTCGCCTTGTCACCGTCACGTCAGACTGGCTTTCCTTTCCTTTCCTTTTCTTTTTTTCTTTTTATTTTCGGAATTTGTATTTAGAATCGAATCGGCTTTTAGAAGGAAGTGCATGTGTGAGACGCCAGACGACCTGCATTTTCTGCGCGTGCTGAACACGCTTCTCCAGAACACGCTTCTCCAGGCAGGCCCTGCCCAGCCGGAAACTCGCGCGGGTAGATGTTTCTCGATGGAACATGATGGTGGTGGTGCGAACTTTACATATGCGAGTAAAACACGAGTAACATGGAAATGCCAAGATAAGTAATTGCCCCACGCGACGTTTGACACAACGATTCAGTGCCCGGGCCAACCTCTTTAAATTAGTAAAGAAAATAGTTCGGGATCGCGACAACTATTACGGCCAGTTGAACGCCGTCGCAATTCTGTAGAGAAATGCGGTCACCATGACCAGTCCATAAGCGGTGGGTGCATCTGTTACAATCAGTCCGAGTCAGGGTGATGAGTTGTTTGAAATAGATGCTGGCTCATACCACGACGCCTGCGCCGGCTGTGCGGACAAAATGAAGCTCCGCATACACGTCCCCGACCCCCTGATAGCGCGCCCGAGTGGGGCGAATAAAGGCAATTACATTATTATTGGGATCTAGTAACTGAGGGCCATAATTAAGAGATCCCCCTCGGGCCCGAGGGTGGGTGGGGCACTCACCATAACGTCTTGGCTGTTAGTACTCGGTCTCCACCGGTACACGAAACCATCGGGACCATTGAACACTCTTGAATTCTAGGTCTCTCGAGTTAGACAGCAAAACGAATCAAGACGAAGAGAAAACGCACGGGCACTCGCGGGTCTTTACGGACCAAGTCTGCCATGGGATAGATGTTCTGTGACCATATGAGAGTGAGAAACACGTAGAGTGGGGGTTCGCTGCGGCGAAAGTCTGACCTTGCCGATCTGAGTGCGTCCGGGGACGGGAGGGCCTGGAGGCCATTCAAACTTGCCTACTCGATCCTCCTTGTTCGAACGTATCGCCCGCCAAAGAGTGGTCACACTCTGGCCTTGCGCGTTGGCATCGGTCTGAGGAGGTCTGGATAAGGACACCAGGGTGTGTACAATGTCGATCATACATACCTGGAATCGGTAGGTGCCGACGCCCCATTGGTTGACCAACTGACTCTGTCGGGGATCCTGAGAGGTCCACAAGTATTTTTCCTCCTGTGTGGTAGACATAGTAGGCATGAAGGTGGAGACGGTGTAAAGAATTAAACTCGAGTAGGTCTGAAGAACTGGCAGACTTGGGGCGTTCGACCAGGGATTTTATATGCATGCGCCCAGGGGGAAAGCATTCACGCACACGGGTGATGGTGAATTATTCGATCGGAACGTGGTGTACATAGTGACCGATAAAGCTGAATACAGCACTCGCAGCGTGTCGGCACGAGAAGTGGGCTGGTAGACGTGTCCAGGAGCGTTTGTTCATTGGAGTGAGTCTCCGAACCCGCATTCAGGTCATGGCCAACTTGATCGGACAACAACACGAGGTGCAGTAAGCGCCGAGCTTGGGAGCCAGAATGCCCAAGCACCCACATTGCCTGAGCGTAGCGGAATTAGTTCCGATTCAAATGATGGTAAAGATAACGGAGGTTGTAGCCAGGGAAAAGAAGAAAAAGGGAACAAAGAAAGAGCAGCCACGTAAAAAACACAAAAAACCTCGGTGAGCTCGCAATGGCTGAGTGGGGAAAAAAGAATAATTTACTCACCGCCTAGAGAGCGACCTCTAACACGCGGCTGCGGAAAGCGAACGAATATGGCAACATGGTGCGGGAGTCTGGCGGCTCGCTCCCGGGGTCGCGTCTCAACTCAAAGAGCGTGTAGACAGCGTGTCAGCAATGCCTCGAACAGCACAAGGCGAGGCGTGGTGATAAGGAACATTTCTCCTGGCCTGGATGCCCAGCGCCCTCTACTGCCGCCACCGCCACTGTAGACACAATTGTCCAGGGTGATGCGAGGACGAGTGAAACCTAGTCACCACTTTGAGAGAGAGCCCCCACCTTCGGGACAGGGAGTGAACCCTCCAACTGGGAGAGCGATCCGACGTGTCCGCGGCTCTTACTTCGATCTCGGGAACCAAATCGATGATCTCTTTCCATCTGCGTGATCTTTCCCCAACGCTCTAACACGGCATTCCGACCCGGGGTACAACGGGCTGCAATTGCGATTCTACCGAACATTCACAAGTTCCGGGATATTAAACCGAAGAAGGCTGTCACCAGCTAAAACGGCCAGGGCAGATCAACATAGCGGAGAATCCCCCCCACCGGCAACCCGCGCGTCGGGACCACTCTGCATGTCCCCCCATGATCAGCACATCCCGAGGTGGACGTACAGAAGCACACGTACAATCACAAGATGAACCTGGGCCACAGGAGCGCCCATGTCAGGGTACCACCTGCAAGCCAAGCGTTCGCGCTGAACCTACGATGGTGCTTGCAATCGCCTCGAGCCGCAGATGCTTCAGATGCTCATCGGTGGCTTTAATCTTTGCAATCTCGTACACGTGTTTGAGGCTGACAGTCCCGACTGTCTCGTGGCCAGGTCGGCCGGTTCCCTTCTCAATGTTAGCTGCTTTTTTCAGGAAGTACGAAACGGGCGGGGTTTTGGTGACAAAGGTGAAGGTCCGATCGGGTTGGATGGAGATTAATGTTGGAATTGGTATTCCTGGGGATATGTGGGCCGTACGCGCGTTGAACTCTTTGCAGAAGTCCATCGACCTGACACCACGAGCGCCGAGAGCAGGACCAACTGGTGGTGTAGGTGCAGCCTTTCCCGCTGCTATGAGGAGACGCTGTGGGCAAAAGTCGAGTTGAGAGTGCGGTCAGACATGTGGGGAGATGCCACGCGCACCACAAGTTGCGGCTTCGTTGCGAGAGCCCTGGACATAGTGCCACTACCGAAAAGTACAAGCGGACAGACGCCAGGGATGGCATGCGCATGTGGGATCACGTGGACGACGGTTGGACGCCGCGGAGTGCCTCGAGTTTTTGGATTGATTCACCGCTCACCAATGAACTATCCTACTCGTTGGGCAACACGCTTTTGCCTTGAGTTTGTGACCCTCTTCTTCGTGGTCCGTCTCAATGGAGTTTCGACGACTGGTCCCTGGCTATGGCCACTTCTTTTGCTCACCAGAATAAATGTTATATTCCCCCTCATGAGTTGCTCTTGTTACTACTGAGCACATGTGTTTTCCCGCGTTCACTTTACTCAATGGGGCACGAGGTAAAGTTTCATGTGCCCCCGACGCCGTTATACAGGTTGAAGGCGTGTTCGGCCGTCCCTCGGTGACCTGGCTTCGTTGGAGACTTGTACCAGGGATCGAGCCTCGGTGCTGATGTGCGCCAAGTCCGCTCTACTCTGGTCCCCCATCGCATATTAATATTGTGACGTAAAAGCCACGTTCATCGTTATAAAGATGACGACGATGGCGTCGAGATTGTGCTCTTCGTGTTCGACGCGTTCTCCTATCTACTTCCACCGAAAGACAATGCAGTAGTCGCCTTGCTACGTTAGCAGCTGCCTGCCACTCGCTTGTGTGGCTCAACTCCCCCTGAGAGTCAGGAGCTTCCGTTCGCAGTCTCCGCCTGCAGGTGATAGCACCAAATGTCCGTGCGTAAATTAAAACCACGCACCCATATCTGACAGGCAGCAGCGGCCTGATGGCACACCATCGACTCCTTTCGTGGTCACCATGCATATTCGTCGCGTCGCGCTTGTTACTAAGCGATTGGCTTCCTTCACTCCCATCAATAACAAGTCTCGCCCCACTCGCGCTTCATTTCACTGTTAACCTCTGTGGAACTGCGGCGACTCAACGCCGCAATCAACGTCGCAGGCTCCAAATCCATGTGTCTTGCTGTGACGGTGCGCACTTACCCTGATCCACCCCCACTGTATGCCAGCAGTCGTCGTCACCTCATGTCCTCGTCGGCGATTGAATGCCCTCACATCCGTTTCACACCAGCCAGCGGGCGACCCGTACCAACGAGGGGCTAAACCTCCTTTTGCCGTTCATCTTGTCTCCGCTTGCAGGAACCGGCGGATTGAAAATTTGCAAATAGACATGATGGATACGCATTTGGCCTCCACCGACATCGCTCGCATCGGCAGACCTCGCGGTTTCCTGTCTGAACCTGCCCTTGTTCATTGCGATCTCAAGCTCCGTAAGTTTTCTGATCGCACACCCACTATTTTGAGGCTTTGGCTTCAATCCTGTGCCTCTCCTGTTTATCCATTCTGCTCCTAGTCCGGCGCCAAGAGCACACGCACGAGATGAACGGCAGAACAGGCAGTCTGCAGAAGGCGGCTTGGCTCCGGTCGGGTATTGAAGGTATCCGATCGAACAGCGGGCCATATCCAATATCTAACTTTGTCACTCTTTCCCCGCCCAATATGTGATAATATCCTACAAGCGAACACAACGCGCCAAATTCTCTAGTCCGAGGCCTGATTGGCCTTTAGGACAGCAATATGTTGTTGTGATGGGACGGCACTCGCACGTGTTGATCGGTGAACCCGTGCCTTGAGAACACCAAAACCCAGGGGAAGGAAGTAATGAAGTGTGACGATCTTTCATGTGTCAAGGGACTCCACTTTGTCAAAGTCCGTATTCAGTAGCAATTCTAACCCCAGTCCCTCGCTCGGGTGTCACATATAGCCTCTCGCTAGCCTCGATGAACAGACCTAACGCCACAAATTATCACGATGATCGAAATACAACCCTACATCCAGTACAGTGTACGTCTACCCGGCCCAGTGATCACCCTGGCACCCTGAGTCCTCAGAGCATCCAGATAAGAAGAGCTCAAAGCGAATTGGCATAAGACTGTTCATATTTCAGCATGTGTCATAATTCTTTTGGTATATTGAACTACTAGTAGTATGAGGATCGACAGTGATCTTCCAGTATAACCCCAGAGTTCTCCACAGTCGTTTGGGATTGAGGTAGTGATGACTTCATCGCTAGCGTACACGAGAACCTTGCCTTCGTGTGTCGACACTCAACCGTACGTCATTCATTAGAGATCACGTTATGCAAGACTCCGGCCTTGGAACCAGCTGATTACGGGATAGATACCACAATGATAGCTTGTTAGTAGTATCACAGTCGCTTGTGGAAAACGTTGTAACGACTGATTTGCCGAGATGAGGAAATCGAAAAAATCAGGGATCAGAGCAAATTCTGCACGGCTAGCCTGAGTAACTAAGTTAGTGTCACTTGATGCGAGGGCTTTGCGGCTTTGCTTTAGGAAAGCAACGAGGTGATCACGGAAGGGCGGGCAAATCACCTTTACCTAGATGCCCCAGGCTACTTCCCTTCTACTCACTATCACTGGAGGATCTTCGAGACCATCAAGAGTTATTGGGAATGCGGTTAGAGAGGTAATGCCGTGCAAGGATGGCCTCCTTAAGCATCCAGGGCTAATCCACCATTGGATGACCCGATGTATTCGGTTGATGGGTAAGCCCTCTCACAATGCGGGTACTGGAGCCTGTTATCTACAAATTGGGGATTTGAATTATGAACGCGAGGTTGAGGGCATCGAGGACACAGTCACCTCCACGTGGGTGTGGTCGGCGGTCACGGTCGCGCAATCTGTGCGCCAAGATGAAACTCTTGCGCTGCTGAGGACCAGCATGATCGCTCATGCCCCTCCTCGCGTTTGCTAGTTTCGTCAATGGGGTTTCTGATACGATCTGTGCACGTAAGATTCATTCCCCAATGGCACCACGAGCCATACAGTGCCGGTGGCTCCCTGATTGGCCTGCCCCCTGTCGAAAATGGCGATTTAGTTCCGACAATATCAGCTGAATGCGCCCATGGGAAATGAACCCTTCACGCGGTCGGGTGATAGCATCTGAGCTGGGCACGAGCACGAGCGTAGAGAGTTCTGGCTCAGTCGATATTCAGTTCAGACGGAACGCCAGTACCCCAACACCATTAGATCGGCGTTTACACCAGACATACGACGTTGAAGCGGTCTTCTCTTCGTGTAATAGAAGCACCCTCATCATCGCTAAGGCCGTCGAGGGCATGTGGGTCGAGCTTCGGGACTTCCTCCCACGCCCGCCATCGAAGATCAATACCAACCAGTCACCGCCGCACCATGAAAGCTCGCACGAACAATAACATCCGTCGGTTCGAAATATTGGAAGTTGTCACCTTCGACTCTTCTGAGGCGCCGGCGACTCCCCTTGGGCGTAGTGGCCTGACCAGGCCCGTGCGTCGGGCACCCGACGATGGTTGGAGGTGGATGGCTGAACACTCGTAAGCTCGTAATACTTACTCTCAATGGCATTGGCCGAAGTGTGGGTTTCGTCCGAGAACAGCGGCCTGCAGTCAGCAATGGAGTATTTGCAACCGAACGAGGCACGTCTTTTGCGCAAAGGGGCTACCAAGCTCCCCCAGTTCGTGTCTCGACCATCAGAAGGCGCACAGAATATATCCCCAACAAACGCCGACCTGCAAGATCTAGCTCCAGGATTTTTTTGGATCGTCCACCGGACACCTCGAGAATGTCTGGACTTGTCCTAATTGCAACAAGAGCAAGCAGCGGCGAGTGGGTCACCCCCTGTATCTCCGGCGGCGACGGATGGGATTATCTTGACCAGTGTTCGTCAGGTAGCGCCGACGGACACGCAACAATCGTTAGTGCAGTAGCGAGGTTTCCAGACACTCCGGGCTCCGCGTTCGAGGCTCAACGGGAGCTAGTGGCTTTTGTGAAGACTCACAAGCATCTCGACGACTTTCGCCCTCCTTATCGCCTCACGCATGGATACTGTCACCCAGCTGGAAACAGTGGCATTCGGGCCTCTTCACGCGCGGTCCCGGATCACCCTTGTCTCTTTTCGATCCCATTCATCTCCCACCAACAAAGTATCCTCAACCAACCAAGACACTCGCATTCGACCTGCAAGGTGCTTGTCTCAGACTACATCTGCTACGGAACCATCTGAGTTTCCGCTCAAATGAACTCACCGTGGATATGCCCCTCTGGAAACCAGGGTAACACATCAAAGCGATCACCTCTACTAGTGGGTTCGGTCGCAGACTCAAGGGGCTTGTCAAGTCCCCGGAGCAACTCCCTTTCAACAACGGCTTTGTGTGCTCTTATCCGGAACCCTGGCTCTGTCACCTTCCAAGGTCTTGACAAGCAAATTTGCGCGCGACTCGGGTTCGCACCTTCGAAGGAATAGATTTTTTTTCTTGACACACAGCCCACAACCACTTGAGTCCAAGCCGCAGCTGCGGGGCCAATAGGCTTGTCAGAAAAAGGTAGGAGGTCTGATGCTCCTGACTGTGATCACTCACGTCAAGTCGTTTGCCCAGCGTCCTCGTTTGTTTAGATCAGGAAAAGTTGGCGGACTTCTAGTCCCTCCATTGGAAATGATGGAAAAATGGTGTTTGGAAGGGCTTCTAGCTTGGCTGCTTAATCCTCGGCGATAACAGTGTTTCGCCAGGATGTGCCATGACACATCAAGTCAGCCTGATTTCATTTTTCACTGCGCAATTGGCTGCGACCTCAAAAACAATATTTTACGAGCGCCACGAAGGTGCGTTATGGCGGTTATTTCATGGAACATGGATCAAATGCGTGTCACTCCGCCTGCGGGGGCACTCCAGAATCCTGACCTAATCTCTGAACAAGGCGGTGAATGCACACCCGTAGCCCACTTCATTTCTTTCTTGGTTCATACACTGGCTTGTCTTGTTCTCCAGGTGAACAGGAGCTAGGGCCATGACTAACCGTTCAGTTTCTCGTGAGTTGAGGCTTGAAACCGCAAGCTATTTCCGCGATGCCCGTTCTCCAGATGTAGGGGCCTTTTACAACAGGTGTCAGAAATGTGTTGCCTTTGGCGCTAGGCGACCCCTCTCATTTGCAACATTTCAAAACGGCTGTTGGGTGTCAATGTCCTCTCGCAACCTTCACGGAACCCCCTCCACCACCTATTTCCCCATACATCTGGGTCCTTTTGGTTGATCGGATCACGCTTCTGCTAAAGGCTCCTTAGTACCCCTCTTCCGGGAAGGCCATAAACGAGGTCGACTCTATTGTCCGTCAACTGTATTTGTCTTAGACGGGGGTCGTGTCCCCCTTCAGGGTGCCGAACTCCGCCTTTTCATACGTGCACCACGCCGTTTCCGCACCGAAATACTAGTAGGCGGCCGTCTCCTAAGTCTTATTTCTGATAGGCTGATCTGATTTGCGTTGCAGGTTGCACATCGTGAGCTTTGGTGGAGTTTCGTGAACTGTGACGAATATGCAAGGCGTTAGACCCCGAACCTGCGAAATCAAGCACTCAATATCCGCAATAGAATCACCCCAACGGCGCGCCCAACTCGATTCTTGCGTGCCATCATGCCAACGAAGATAATATCAAGGCGTGTGTATAGTTGCTATCCGCTCTTAGGACCTTCCTTTGAGAGATTCCGCTGATGGTTCTAGGATTCTCGTGCCTTCTTGTCACTTCCTTTCCATGGCGCTTTCTTTTCGCCACCGATAAGTGCACATGTTTAATACTTTGTTGCGTTATTTTCACCGAATCTGGGCTGGGCTGCGGCGATACCAGAGGGGGTCTAGAATTAGCCGTCGCACATCGGCGATTGTACGCCTGACATAACGCGTGTCTTGTTTGGTCTGGTCGTGCTTGTTCCTCACGCGTCCGAGTCACACGTCACGGCCTGGTATCTCATCTAGCTCTCATCTAGCTTTGCCATCCGCTTTGCCATTCTCAAGGCCACCCTCTCCAATATATTCTCTTTGCCAATTCTCCTCCCGCACATGAACTCAGGCGGACGCGCTCGTCGCCGTGAGTTGGTAGACGAGCGTACAATCTCCAAGTCAAAGCCGGGATGATGGCACGTCGCACGCCCTTTGAATACACTCATAGGATTCTGTGCTCTGCGGTCAACACCAGCAAGGCCACCAGACCCTGACTATCATCTCTTCGTATAGGGTGCAGCACAGTATGGTGCACTCGGTCTTGGCTCCGTGATATTTGCACATCACAAATGGCCTGCCTTCCGGTCAGTCTTATCACCCTTCTGCGGCAGGGGACTCAGTTATTGAATCCACGTCAGGCGGCAGACGCTCGCTTTGAAGGGTTTTCTTGTCTCCATATGTCAGTCTCTGTTGTCACGCACGTGTCGCGCGGTAACTTGGGCTAACTTTAACCTCGTAGTTACCATATATGGTCTAGTCTCTGGTGCTGATACGGCATTGTTATCTCACGAGCATCAACAACGCCAGGCTGAAAATGACCTACGACGGGAAGCACGTATTGACCTTGCGCGCCGCGGGCTGGTTGCGACCGAGTCACAGATCATGGAATGGAAAGATGAACACAAAAGGTCATAGCTCTAGTCGATCTTTATTCAAGTTCATGAAGCAATATATGCAATCATTCTAATTTATTGAAGTGATAGCTTGCGATTCTACACATTGTGAACTCTCATGATGGCTACGGTACGTAAAACGATGTCCATGATGACAAAATTAAATCCCACGGGGAATAATGGCTCAGTGGCTCGCGGTCTAGAGACCGGCTTGGTTATATGGGGAGGACTGAAGTGACTCGGTGATTTGCGCGGGCGGATGTGGAGGCGGTCCTGGGTAAAATGCCTGTCCTCCTTGCATCACAGAAGACGTCGAAGAACTCAAGTACTGTGGTTGTGACTGTGAGCCGGGTAGTAACATGGGCGGCATCGGCAATTGAGGGAATGACGGATGGTGGTACGAAACCATCGCTGACGGTAGCGGTGGCGGTGGCGGAACTGGCAGGCTTGGTCTACCCGAGACCGATCTTGGCTGTCCTGGCGGTGGTGGTAATGGAGGTGGCGGGATTGAGCCGCCTGTTCCATCAGATATACGTGAATTGGGCGAATGCCGCGAAGGCGACGGTTGGGGTGACGAGGATGGAGTGAGGTGGTAAGATGGGCCTGTAGGGAGGACCGCATTCACGGGTGGTACTGTATGGGACCCTGGTCCGAGGGGCCCCGGGGGACCAGGAGGAATGGGAAGTGGATTCTGCTGAACCTGGGGGTGTCCTGCATCGGAAGTAACTGGGGGTACCTGGTTTTGTCCATATGGTACGAGGGCGCCGATTGCATGACTGTAGGTTTGGTTTGCTGGAATTGAAGCAGGTGCCACATGCTGAGGTTGCGGAGGCAAGGGACGTGAACCCGGGACATGATTTGACACTACGCGTGACGGAGAAATGTGCCGTACGTGAGTCGGAGAACTATACTCTTGCGGTTGACCAGCACTTGGCTGGGTGAGACCCGCGTGGGACGGTGCTACTTGCGGAGGAGTGGGTGTTGACAAAGGTGGGACAGGAAGATGCGACGCAGGAGGAGCAGGGACAGGGGGGCTGTATCTTGCTTGGGTGCCATACTGCACTTGCGGATGCTGCGATAAGAATGAACCTGTCGAAACAGACGTAGTCGAAAACGTGGGAGCCGGAGAGACAGACGGCGCTGTATAACTTGTGGGCGCGGGAGTGTGAGGCGGGTGGGGAACATATCCCGGCAATGTCAGGGTTGTACTTGCTGACAGCGGCGCTAGGCCTGACGGCTCCGACCCATAAGAGGTGAGGGCACGTGCGGTGTGCAAAGTGGATGAGACTGGTGCGAACCCTGACGATGCCGCAGGCATGCTGTATCGCGGCCCGTGTCGGGAGGGCGGTTGATACGAGTTGGAAGATGAAAGGTTATTTTCGTAGGCAGGCTGGTACTGGGGGATGTCATGAGATTGGCTGCTCGAAAGCGAGTATCGATGTGGCCGTTGTCCCGCTGGCGTTATGGCTCTGTGGGCGTAACTGGAAATTGAGGCATCAGGCGCGTTGCTTTCCGAAACCGGAAAGACGTGGGAAGAGGTGGATGATGCCACAGAGTGCCCCGAGGTCGACACTGATCGCGCTGAGAAGCCCGATTGCATCGGCTAGCGTACAGCAGATGAGCCCTGGATAGAAGAACGCTGACGGGTGAATAGATTCTTACCGGGAACGTGTCCCGTCTTCTCGGATCTGCCACGACCAGCTCACCCATGTCGTTGACCAGTTGTTCCATAGAAGCACCGTGTGATGCGCGCGCTCGCACTGTCTGCTCATAATCTGGCTTGTACAAATCAAGTCCCATCGATGAGTTCGATGACAAGAGAGAAGAGGGGACAGAATCCCGGCGGCCCCGATCTTGAAAACTACCACTGCTCTGCCGGAAATGACCAGAGGCTTCCTCTGATGGAACAAAGACTCCGGGACCGCCGTACTGCTTGTTCACCATCGCAAGCTTTGGCGTGGATTTCTTCTCAGGACGTGGTTCCTAAGAGGGAGTAACAGTCAAATGGAGATCACAGATGCGTGGATAAAGCAACGCACATTCGACCAGAACGTGAGCTCTAGGTAGACCTCCCCAGAGTACTTGTCTTTGTTATGTAGAGTGAACCATTCTGAGTGGCACGTAAGCGTGCTGGCACCTATACTGAGAAGCGAGTGTGTACCATCTGTCTCGCCTTTGGTCAGAGCTTCAGATAGGTCTACTGTCGCTTCTCCGATGAGCTCTGGTTCTTTATCGGCCGCGAAACAAGCAAGAGCCATCGTTTCGCCCCCGTGAATTTTCTTGGGGCCACGACCAGCTTTAGGAGGCAAAGGTGGGGGTGTGCCATCGTCCGAGCCTCTGAGTGCCTCAGCATCCTCATAAATTGTGAATCGGATCTCCTCATCCCACTCTGGGTGCTGACCACCTCGTTTTATTACCTTGGTTTTGCGCGTCTCGCCGTTAAGCACCACAACGCAGTACGGATCTTGCTTGCCGAATTGTCTCTTGTTGGGTAGGTTACGCTGGAGAGGGTAGGAGGGTCGGGGTCGATGAATCGCAGGAGACTTTCAGAAAGTAGAAGACCCACTGCTTTCAATACGACAACTATGAGGGTGCCGATGTCTCGAGCTGTCGTGGTCATAACTTAACTCACACCTTGACGCATACAATCACGTTTGAGCACGTTCGACTACTGCGTTCCCAACATTCGAATTTTAATTTGTTAATAATAACCTACTTATCAGAAAACGTAATCAATTAACTATTCATCACACACTCAACCGGAACCGGAACAAGGTGAAGAATTATCTGCGCAACGTGACTGTTATCTCCCAAGCATACCAAGGCCTTCGTTATCGTCGTGAATGCTCTGCGACTCGCGAATGAAACCGAGCTTTGTTGTGCGCACGAAAAACATTTTTGTGCCTAATTGCTTGGCATTGGTCCGAGCATTGGTCACCAGTTTCGTAAGCGAGGACAGGAACCCGATGTCAGTAAAGTACATGTCGTGATCCTTGTATGGTCATCCTGGAGGCAGTCGATCCAGTTGAGCATGTCGACTACTGGCAGACGTGTGTCTCGTTCAGCGAGATCACAACCGCGGCTGATCGCTGTGCCGAGAGGCATAGGAACGCAGAAACCAAGGTTAAGCGCAAACGAAGACGCACTGCAGTTCGGGAGGACACCAGGTTTTCTACAAGATCACTCGACCAAGTAATAGTGAACGCAAGTTGTTTTACGAGTCAAACCATTCGACCAGTCAGTACTAGTCAGTCATTTTACTTCACTTTAGTAAATGGCATCGCGGTTCTTTCGTGTGGATCTTATGAATTGCGTAAATGACAGAGAAGCCCACTCATTGTCAATAGCCCGATGGGGCAAATTCGTCACCTTAACTGCTAAACTGACGAACGTACAACGTCGCGGTGATGTCTCGACTCTCGACATGGTGCATGATGATTGATGATTGAGCGACTGGACAGACGCCAGCTTGCTCTGGTTGCTTTGGTTGAAGCGACGTATCTGCTTCATCGGCGTGTAGGCTACACGAAAGCCTCGAACAAAAACTAGAGGGTGGTCTCAAGCAAGTTTCGTGTCCTTCGCTTTGTGATGAACTTGAACAAGTTATTGTGACCATGCTTCTCACCGTGACTAGCCCGCGTCCCAAAGGTTCGTAAATTGTCTGAAAAAAGTGTATCCGCAAATATGTTCGAGATATGTTCTTGTACTATACAATAGCGGTAGTCGACGCGTCAGTGCCAAGTGATTTCGAAAGCGTATTTTAGTTTACGATTCTGCGTACGATACGAGGGTTTGATCTTCATATGAACCTTGCTTCCAGGGTTGACCAACTCGTAGGAGGCATCCTTCCACCGTGGCGTCGCGTCGTGTTTCTTAAACCAAGCCTGAGTAAGGGCAAACGCTGATGTACTCGCTTGCCCTGCGCCTTAATTTCTCGAACCTGGATGTAATTCGAGTCAGCGCCCGTGTCCGTTGTTGCACAGACAAAGATAAAACTGGCTGTATCCCAGGGAAAGAGGGCCCCAGGTGGCCCAGCATGGACTCAGACTGGTCACTACGTAAACGGGTAAGCTGAGACTTACGACACTGAAAGTTTCTAGCGAAGTCTCGGGGCTCGGTTTAGTAGCGATGAACATTTCAAACGGCTGCTCTGATTCATCCCAGGGCTCCAAGCCGTGCGGCTCGGTGTGTGTGGCAGTAGCTGGTGGCCATTCAGCTTCAGGATCTTCAATCATGTACATATCTTGTGCAGACTCTTCTCCCGCGTAGATCCCCTCCTCTTCCTCCTCGGGTGTTTCTTCAATCACCTCCATCTTCGGAGCTTCATCGTCTGCGTAGGGGTCTTCCATCTCCACTGGGTTATCTGAGTCCGGGGTCGTTTTGTCCTCCTCGATGTGGTGGAGTTGTGTCGGGCGAGAAGGTCGTGTTGTATTGCTACCCGAGAGTTCCCGGCCATAGAGCGTCGGTAAGTTGGCTTCTTGCAGTCTCCGGGGAATTGACCGAAACTATTACGATTATAGCAACGCGTTCCAGGAAGAGGGCGGCGTGGGTCTTGGCTAGTGGTCATGATGTCGAGGTCCATGTGCTCTCCAGGCGATGTGACAGATAGTGCCAAGTGAAGAAGGATGGTAGGGTGCTGAGAGATGGATGGTAATATTCCTAGTTCGACGGAGAGTTCTATGGGATGAGGATGGGTGAGTGTTGGTGCGCGCCACCATTCGGAGGTTCTCCCACTGACGCGCCGCTGTATACCAATTCGCCTACCGAACCTGCTATGCATGAACTGCATAACAAGTTCTTGGGGTAAACTGGTCAGGAAACGATGCTTGCGGTTATGCGATGGCAGTCGCGGGGTTCCCCTTGGAAGAGACGGACATAATGGGCCATACTGCCACGGTACTGTAAGTAACCCTGTTCAGGTGAGTGAGCAACTCATCGATCCTAACGGGGTGGTCAAAGTACTCCAACATCGCCGCTCTCAACACGAATATTCTCTCGCCGTTCCGCTCTGCTCTCCGTCACTCAGTCACATGGGTGACTGGTGACGCGGTGACGTGACATGCTCGCATTGCATTGCCCACGCTCGCTGCAAATACTACTGGTAACCACGGTATAATGTAATAAAATAACGAGTGGCCGTCAGTACATAAAATGACACAAAATCGACACCTAGAATACGACGACATTAAGGATGCTCGCGGCCCAGACACTATAAACAAAGGAGGGAATCATATTTGAACTTGGAATCATACGCCAGCTTCGTTCTACTATTTAGCTCAGTCATTCGTATTCTCCAAGGAAGTCTCGGTCATCTTCGGTGACTCTGTCAATTCCAGGTTACCCGCATGAGTGGGTGTAGCAGCGGACTGGTGTGCATCATCTTCCGATGTTTCCCCACTGATGGTGGGTAGGGATGCTGGGGTAGTGGAATTGCTATTTGGCGAGGCTAGCTCCCCACCATCTCCTGAGGGAGTCGAGGGTTCCAAGCATTCTTCGTTTGAAGTACCATCGGCCGATGGTTCATCATCATTGTCCTCGATTGCATTGCCTCCTGCACTCATCTGACCAGTCCTGACGCTTAAGGAACGAAGACTCTTGCCAGCGGGTGCCCCAAGACCCAATCCAGTAACGCCTAAACTTGCACTCCAACCACTTGCCTCGCTTTCCCAGCTGCCCCTTCTCGAGCTTCGGGGCCTTAGCGCGCGAACACTAGCGTCACCATCTCGATCGCCTTCTATATCCAGGTCATCGCCGAGGATGAAATGGCTAGAACGATCCTCAGCACCTAGCCGGCTCCCACCGAACTGTGAGAAGTGAGAGAACGACGTGGCATCATTGGCACCACCTAGGACACCTATTCGCGCACCAGGGATACCAAATGCGGAAGATGCGAGTGTGAGCATGGATGCATTGTCTAGGGGTGGAGAAGAAGGGCGTGGGTTATTGCGAGGATGGTGTGTCGTGTGTTGGGGAGCTTGGACAGAATGCGCGGTGTCTAACATGAATGAGGTGGAGTACGAGGAAGTCGGCGATGGAGGAAGGGCAGAGAACGATATAGAGCCAGGCCCAGATCCACTTGTAGTTGACCACAATTGAATGGGTATCCTGGAGGCTGTTCCGGGAGTAGGGGGAGCCTCTGCAATATGGGCCATCCCTCCGGCCAGATCCACGCTCAATAAGGTTGTGGGCTTGGTACTAGCCGCCATACTCCGGAACGTGTGAGGGTTTGAGAGGTACGAGGAGGACGAACGAGAGGGTGAGGGTGAGGGAGGGGAGCTTGGAGGGAGTGGTCGGAGAGAAGCGTCCTCATCGGCCTCGAGATTGCTAGTCGGAGACCACATCGAGTCCCTAGCAAGGGAGGAGCGATACGTTGAGACATCCCCACGCTCTTCTGAATCATCCAGGTCATTCGTCACTTCGTTGGTATCTGTCGAGATTCCTACTGATCTCGAAATGCTGGGTGGAACGACCTGGCTAAGCCTCCTGAGTTCACGATCTGCGCTCGACCGTCCACGGGAAGGGGTCGACTGAACGCGACTCAGTTCCCTGAAACCATCTGGTAAGCCAGGCCGTCCTTTATCTCTCGATGCGCCACGGTCACCGTTTGTGACTCGGGTATGCGAGACATCAGATGCGCGGCGCGTTCTCCCTGTACCCCCAAGTTTTCGATGAAACCAGTCAAGGATAGGTTTGCTCGAACGACGTCCTATTTTCTTGGCGGGGTGCGATTGTTCTCGAATAGGAGGATTCTGAGGTTTGATCTCACCGAGAGGGGTGCGTTTAGGTGGTAACGAAGGCTCCTTTTTGGGAGTGTTTCCAGCCATGGTGGATGGGCTGCTTGCGGGCGGGGGTTTTGATTTAACAGGTCGAACAGATGAGCGGGATTTAACGGTGTTGTCGGGGGTCGTAGTGCTTTGTGGAACCGACATTTAGTGGACGAGATGACAAAGTGCAATGGTTCGGCAATGGCAAGGTGGGTCGGGCAAGGTCATGATTCAGGCAGGGATCGTGGGAATTTACGTGTTTTGGGCGCACATGCCACAAAACACCTGACAAGCACCATTTATAGTCTACGCAATACGGCCTCTACTACCTCGTCCGTTTTGCTTTTGCCTCCAAGGTCCGGGGTAAGCACTCGGCCGTCCCTGATGACATGATTCACCGCAGTGTCGATGCGGTTCGCGGCGTCTCCGTATTTAAGATGACGGAGCATTAAAGCAGCAGATCTTATCGCTGCGAGAGGGTTTGCAATTCCCTGACCCTCGATATCGGGCGCAGAGCCATGAACACTGCCAAAAGGAGGAACCGTCAGAGAATGAATAAGCGACAGCGATGAATGGGGCGGGAACGTAGAACAACTTACGGCTCTCCAATGACGAAGGAATCTCCCGCGTTAATTGATGGCACTAGGCCCAATGAACCTACTAGTGCGGCGGCAGCATCCCTAGTGCGCGTGAAGCTTTGATTCCGGAGCGTTGGTCAATGGAACTTACGAAAGGATGTCGCCGTAGAGGTTAGGCGCCACCATGACATCGTAGATTCTGGGTAGTTGCAAAACAAGTAGAAGATGTGATTAGAATGTATAGCTTACTCGGGTTCCCGGAATAGCCTGCGAGCCGCGTAAGCACTATACTCGACGAAATGGAAAATCGGGAGTCAAACCGGTAGACAGCACTGTCAACAATTTGTTCGGCTATCGTCACACCGTCGAAACGACCAGAAACTTCAGGAAGGGTAGGCACCGCGCGCACAGTCTCCCTGAATAACCCGTCCGTGACAGACAGCACGTTGGATTTGTGTATGATAGTGACTTTCTGTAATGCACGCGCGTAAATATGAGCGGATGTGGAGGTCGAAATAGGAGGCACCTTTCGTGGTCTCGCCAATGCGAGTTCGAACGCCGTCTTACCTATCCGCCGGGACGCGCGCTCAGTGATAAGGCGAGTTGCGCGCGCTTCGCGTCCGGAGTCGGTCTGCGTCATGGTCTCTTGTTTCACGTACTGTATAGTATTTCGTGAGTTGTCCACTGCGGTTCTAGCGGAGGCATACCAGACACTCTGTGTTTTCTCGCACCACTATCAAATCGACCCGTGGCTTTTCCTCGGGATTTGGTGACACCTGGAGTCAAACAATAGCTTAATTCAGTCCAAAAAACTCCACGAAAGACTTACAGCTACCACGGGTCGAATGTTTGCATACAGGTCGAGTTCTTTACGGAGCGCCACGATCGGTGAGCTATATCCAGCGACCTTCCGAGATGGAGAACTGCCGGCTTGTGAGCATCAGCTTGGTTGCACTCACATGCGCCTACCTGACGGCCCCAAACAAAGCTGCATCACATCCTTCTTTCAATATACTGTAGGTAGGCAAGTTCAATACCACACGTGTTGTGCCGACAATTCGATTCAGAACCATACTCACTGTACAGTCTCACTCGGTAATGCAGTTCCCGTTCTGGTGAAGAGGTCAAAGCCGGCCAGTAGGTCATGAAATTCGAGTTTAGGAAGGTCAGATCCCAAAGCCTCCAATACTCTGCGGGCTGCCTTGCGTTGAAAGGTCATTACAGAAAAAAAGGGCAGACTCGGTGAAAGAGCTTACTGGGATAACCTCCCTACCAATACCGTCTGCAGGAATCAACCCGATTCTGAGCGATTTTGTAGCCCCTGCAACTGTTGCCAAAGAACGGAAAGCCATGCGTAAATTGAATCGGTAATTCGCCTGCAAGTTGAGCAGTCAATGTCACGTGAGACATTTCAATCACGACAACGTGACCTTAATTTATTGCTCAACGCGTTGAACGCGTCTTATCCACAATACTTCGTTTACCCAATGCCGCCTAATCCCAGCTCGACACCTCAGCATGACGCTCTCTTTAACTGTACAAATCTTACCTTGGAACCTACCCGTGGCTTTCATGGTGTACTGACACCCCCGGAGCGTGTCCTTGTAAAGAGGCCGCGCCCCAACAACGACAAGGGTGCACGGGTCAAGCGATTAAGATATACCCCTAAAAAATCACTTCCAGAAGAGAAGTCCGAAGCTGAATCTGAAGAGGATGACCCTGTTGCATTCTGCGCGGCCCCTAGGACACGCACATTCTTTCACGCCAGACAGGCTTTCGCAATGTCGCGTCCTGGAGTCAGCTGCCGTTCTTTACCCTGCAGGTCTCGTTTTCTGCCTGTCACGGTGCAGTCTTAACTAATGGCGACTGCAGTACCGACTCTCCCACAACTGCGCGCTTATGTGTCTTCACACAAGACCGATGTGTTCAAATGCGATTCCGACCGATCCGACTCGTTCTTCACACCACCATACGCCTGTGCATACTCTCATGGTACGTCCCATTGCAGGATGTAGGTTGCAACAAAAGGTCTGATCGGTTTTAGTTGCAAAACGCGGTGGCATCCCACATCTGGCCGTGGCAACGGAGCAGGGCACAGTATACATTTGGGACACATCCAAGAGAGAAGAGTTAGGCCGAGGTCAGTTGTCCCAGTCCATGCGCATAAGCAAAATTGTCACACCTACGTACTGTAGACCCGAGCCGGGTTGATCGCGACATCCATGAAAACGGTATATTCGATATCCAGTGGTCTCCCGTGACAGCTTGTTGGCGACTTGCTCCGGAGACCACACCACCCGCATCACAGACGTAAACACCGGTAAAGCGTTGCATATTCTACGCGGACACGCAAGCACCGTGAAAACCGTGACATGGGATCCACAGCATGTCAGTCTGCTCAGTACGGGCGGTCGGGACGGTGGGATTCGGGTTTGGGACTTGCGCACTGCAGGGAGCACAACACACGGTCTCACTTCCTATTCGCCTGTAGCCGTCATCGACGGTGCACATGGTGAGGACAAACAGCCAAACAGAGGTGGCAGGAGGAAGTTGCACCTACCGCGCGGACAGTCACTAGTTTGGTGTACGCCGATGGGCGATCAGACGGACTCATTTCCAGTGGATCGTTCGATGGGTAAGCCGGTGCCTTTCCCGTCCAGAACTGCCTTTCTGATTCGCAGATAGAATACTGCGGCTTTGGGACTTGCGGCAACCCGTTTCGGCTCCTCAAGCCAAAGGGCCAAAGCGACCGGTGCAACCAGTGACCATGTCTGCATTCGATCCAACTATCACCGAAGGCGCACGGCGGGCACGAGGACTAGCTTCTGTTGTGGCAGGGACCGGTCCCACTACCGGTCTTCTTTTGGGCTCGGCGTCGACTCACGAGTGCATACTTACGCCGCGTCGACACTCCTTCCATTGTCGCAAAAGGGCACATTCAAGCACCCGAATATGAACACCAACTCTTTCTGGGTGCGTCTGGCACTTTCCCCAGATGGGAAGTCGCTTGTCAGTGGGAGCTCAGGAACCGGCAAGGTGCGTCTGCATTCCTATTCGACGTCTCGCGTATAGCGCTCGCCGCACCAGCAATACTGCCGGACTTGGGTGGTGTCGAGCTACCTGGACAGGAGGGCGAGTCGGCGGTGTGGATTGGGCGCATGACATGTTGGCAACCTGTTCAGATGATGGGACTGTTCGCGTATGGAGAAGGGACCCTGAAATCCGCCAGGAATGTGACGTGAACGCCGATGCTCGTTGGGAATGGACTTGGGGTATCGATAGTTTATAATAGTAATAGCAGACTTGTATTGTGCCAACCAGATTCAAAAGCCAGCACATGGAAATCTAGTCCAAAGACAATGCAGTGAGACGAATGATAGATAAAGACTATGGTGTTACACTGTCCGTTTCCACGACAGAGCGTATACTAGATATGATAAGAGCACGAAGAAAGGTCCACCGAAGTCGTCCTATTTCTTTTGTATAGCATTGACAAGCCTGAAAACCCATTTTTAATGATCGGGCCTTGCATATTGTTCATGACGCACCAGTCAAGACCCTCCTCAATACCGTCGCCCTGAACGGCGCAACTGCCCCTCACACTCCAGTCACGACCCTTTTCACCACCTGCCAACCCCAATTGTTCGCTTATCTCCTCCGGCTTAAGCGCACCTTCTACATCTTGCTTGTTGCAGAATACCAATAGAGGCACACCGGCGAGTTCGTCCTCTGATAGCATTGTTAATAGTTCCGACCGAGACGTCTGCAGCCGGGAGTGGTCGGAAGAGTCTATGACATAGATGATTGCTGAAGTATTCGGGAAATAACATCGCCAATATGGCCTAGACAATATATGAGAGCCAGGTGAAACAGGATTGACACGTACTCACCGGATGCTGGACTGCCCTCCTAGGTCCCATACTTGGAACTTGATATTCTTATACTGAAGGTATCCAATTGGAATAAGAAAGGTAGAGAAAACCCGAGGTCTGTCAGAATTACCTGAACTGTCTCTACGTTGAAGCCAATCGCTGAAGACATTCATTTAATTGAC
This sequence comes from Lactarius quietus, assembly GCA_015025155.1. NCBI lineage: Eukaryota > Fungi > Basidiomycota > Agaricomycetes > Russulales > Russulaceae > Lactarius > Lactarius quietus. The sequence continues at coordinate 148,532 of WITN01000073.1, read as the reverse complement.
AACTCTTCCAATTCCCGAATCAACAACTTACTGGGTATTGTCGAGACAACTTCACCAATCTTTCGAAGAAACGGTTAAAGAGGAGAAGACGGAAATTAACGCGTGTATACCTGTAGCCTGTACAAGATTGTCGTCTGCACGAACGCGAAGTCGCTCACTTTAAGAGACTATTTCCCCGCATACGTAATAGAATATTCCGCTTACCTTTCCAGCGGAATCTAATCCGAGCATGAGTATTCGCACATCCTTATCTTTACTCCAGCTAAGGAGAGACGAGAGAGAACCGAAGAGAGAAGAGACCGTGAGACCCATTGAATAGAGGAAAAAGTTGTTTTTTGGAGGTGTTTAGTAACAAGTGTCGTTCCAATTAAAGACCCTAACGTTAATACGCACGTGATCAACGATCGTCAACGCCGGGATCGCCGGCAGTGTACGTACTAGTCTCGGAACTTTTCACTCGTTTGAGAAGCACCGGAGTGCAATGAACGAGATAAGGTTTGTTGGGGCGACTGGATGACATGATAGTCATCACGTCTAACTGTGAGGGTGCATTCGATACTACTGACAAAGACCAGTCTTGGTAGAACCATAGAATCTTGCGTAGAATTGTCCGTAAGGACATTATTTTCCTACGCTTTTGATCACTCAGATCCACCGCCATCCCCCTCAAGTCATCATATAATTTCTGACATCTTTCATCTGCCAGATGGCATTCCCCTCAGTCTATCTATTTCAAGTTTATTATTTTGAAGTTCATGGTAGGCCTTAGGCCCTCAATGGACAACAAGCTATTAGCAACATGTATTTCAACGCTGCTAGCAGACCCAAACCTACATGTCTACATGATGGGCTGAGCAGAGAATACAACAACGTAGGGGCGGTGGTATTAAACTTGGCGAAGGGTAAAAAGAACGACATAATCACGCGCCCCATATTGTAAATTAAACGAAGGTCTAAGCCGCGGCAGCAGCGAGAGGTACTGCAGACGAAAGTTCGAGCGGACGGCGCCCAGATACACCAGTCCTCATGCGAAGGCCAGAGATGGTGACTGCGGGATAGGTGTCTTCCTTCTTCTGGACGGGACCAAGAAGGCCGTCGAACTGCTGCCTAGCCACCGCAATCGCGTGTGCATCCACCTTGCGCGGCTCGCCCGTTCGCCTGGTCCTCGGAGTAAGTGAGGAGGGACCGGTCAGGCCAAGTTGTTCATTGTTCCAGATCGGCGTCACGGTCTCCTTTACTGCACTGCCAACGCCACAGCGACCACTGACAGCAGCCCAGTCGGCCTCCCGTTTAATGGAAAGTGTAGTGAAAGTATCGTCGACCGCGGTAACAACGTGCTCGAGTTGTTCAAGAGTATGACCAGGTGTGATAGTAAACCGGAGACGTTCCTCACCACGAGCGACGGTGGGGAAGTTGATGGCCTGAACATATATGCTGTGCTTCTGGAGAAGATAATCAGATGCTTGTTTGGCTTGGGCTGCATCGCCGATCAGGACGGGAACGATGTGGCTTGGACCAGGGACGACGGGTATCCCACGTTCCGCGAACCGTTTTTTCACTTCACGGACATTCCATTGCATGAGCCGGCGGTCGCCATTATAAGTTTTCTGATAGACGATAGATGCATGGGCGCCAGAGACGGTTACCGGAGGGAGAGAAGTAGTGAAGATGAAACCAGGGGCGTAGGACCGAATCATGTCGATGAACTTGGCCGAACCAGCGACATAACCACCAACGGCGCCATATGCTTTGCCGAGAGTGCCTGTAACGTATATGTAAGCGAAAATCTTGCGAGTCGTTCTTCAGACGTCATTACCAGTGATGATATCCACGCGATCCATTACAGTGCCAGGAATGGGGTTCGGAGATTGACCAGCAGCCTTATGAGCATCGTAGTCGAGATGTTCGGCGACACCTGCACCTCGGGGCCCGTACAAGCCAACGGCGTGAACCTAAAAATCACTAAGTTACATGAAACAAATGACAATTGAGATAGAAACGCACTTCATCCAGAAAGGTGATGGCTCCGTACTTGTCAGCCAAGTCGCAGATTTCTTTTATCGGTCCGACACTTCCACACATAGAATAGACGCTCTCAAACGCAATAATTTTCGGAGTCTCTTTCGGCCACTCCTTCAGTTTATTCTCGAGATCCTCAAGGTCGTTATGCTTCCAAATGACCTTCTTCGCGCCCGAGTGACGGATGCCTTGAATCATTGAAGCGTGGTTGGACGAGTCTGAGAAGTAGACGCAGCCGGGTAATTTAGCACCTAAAGTCGAGAGTGTGGCGTCGTTGGCGACATAGCAAGATGAAAAGACGAGCGCTGACGGCTTTCGGTGGAGGGCTGCTAGTTCTTTCTCGAGGTTGACATGCCAGGAGCAGTTACCAGCTATGTTACGGGTGCCGCCAGCGCCGTGGCCATATTTATTCAGGGTGCGACTGAACGTTGAAAAACTGAGAGCCCGGTAACGAGGGAGGAAAAGGAACATACTGCATGGTTTCAAGCACAACAGGATTGTTTCCCATGCCGAGATAGTCATTAGCACACCAGACTTCAACCTCCCTCTTCACGTCCGCAGTGTGCGCGACAGGAAATTTGTCGGCAAGCCTGTTTATAGTATTGAAGTAACGATAGGACTTGTCGTCATGCTTCTTCTGCAACTCGTCCGTATAGAATTGTTCATAGTTGAAACCACCAGCGTGGGCGGGGCATTGTTTCAAGTCAGCCGAAGGGGCCTGAGCCGGTTTGGGGACAGAGACTGGGTGGGGGGCTGGGCAGCTTTAAGGGCGTCGCTGCGTTTTTTCGCGGCAGATAGTTCTTCCGCCCTCCGGGCAGCGGCGAGAGCCTTGCTGGCATGGGGACACATCTCAATGCCGCCAGACGTTACGTCTACGCCCTTTCTTGGTGAAGCTTGACTACGTCGACGCTCTGCGCGACGCTGGCAAAGCTCTGGACGAGCTGTCCAGAGCGTTTGGCAAGGCTGCACCCATAACGGGGCATTCTGTAGCCTTTTCAGTGAGCCTGGTAAGACTGGGGAAACGAGGGGAGGCAGAAGTGCACAAGGTGCGAAGAGACGAAGGTTTGGTGCGTCCCAAGAAGGGGCAGGACGCGGTGAATTTTGCGAGCGTTGAGAGTTTGTCCATTGGAGACGAGACAAGCGGACAGAATGTGGATGATGCTTTATATGGAGAGGCAGACGCTAGCTACCATATGGTGATCCGGGATTAGGAAATGGTAACCATCCGATGGCTGTGCATCATTACGTCATCAAACCAAGACAACTCTCATCACATCCACCCGTGCGAAACCTCCTCTGCCCCAACGTTCAGACTGGGTACCAGTCTCACACAGTCCTCCCAGCAGTTAACAGCAGTAATCCCCGTTCTCGCGCGAGTTCAACTAGTCGCTGCGGATCCCCTTCGTGACGTAAGACCAACCCGATAATTAGTCCACGTCCTCGGACGGGACCAACCAAATTTGGAAAATACTCAGAAAGGCGTTCCAGACGATTTAAGAGAAGTGCTGATGTTCCCATCATGTTTGAGACAAATTCGTGTCGGCTTAGCCGGTCTAGGACGTGGCACCCGACCGAACAAGCAAGTGGCGAGCCTCCAAATGTTGTTCCGTGTGTTCCTATGTCTCATAGCTCAATGTAACGCTTTAAGGATTTTAAGAATATTCATACCCGCGGTCATCGTTTCGGCTACTGCATCCCGCATCAGCACAGCCCCGAGGGGATAACCATTGGCCAGTGGCTTTGCCATGGTCACGATATCAGGGTGACACTCCGTTGGCCACGGGGAGTGTGCCCACAAGCTTCCTGTTCTGTACAGGCCACACTATACGCATTTCGTCAGCAACGCAGTTTACTGTTCCCCGATCGGACATGTCTCGGATCCGAGGAGAAGAGTCGAACAAGAACGTTGGGGCGTCCCATGTTTCCCCAACTCCGCCGCACTTACCTGAATTTCGTCGAATATCATGACGGCACCTTTGTCCTGAGCGCGCCGCACCAATTTGCGCATCCAATCAACATCTGCGGAATTGACACCACCTTCTCCTTGAATCGGCTCTACGATGACAGCACAGGTATTATCGGTGATGAGGTCTTCCAAGTCCTCAGATCGGTTCAGTTTTCCAACACGTACGCCGGGCACAAGCGGGCTGAATGGGTCCTGATACTTGCTACTTGAGGTAACGGACAGGGAACCGAAAGAACGTCCGTGGAAAGATTCTTCAAAGCAAACGATTTCGGTCTTTGTTGCGCCGCCACGGTCTTTCCCTACTTTACGTGCCACTTTCAGAGCGCCTTCGTTTGCCTCCGTACCAGTGCTGCAAAAGAACGCTTTGGCTCCAGGGATGCCTGTGCGATGCTGAGTCCCGGCTGGATAACCCAGGCCACCTTCGCGCTGCGTGAGTGTTACCAGCAGGGATGCGAGCAGCGCGACGGGTTCATTGTAGTATACGTTCGACGTGTGCAAAAGTTTACTTGACTGAGATCTCAGCACCTATGTAAGAACCGGACAAATCCCCAAATCAGCTTCCTAGCGCGCAACGGGGAAGCTGGGAATATGTTGCAGCCTACCTCTGAAACACCATCATCTGCGTGTCCCAGCGCGTTAACAGCTATACCCGCAGTAAAGTCGAGGTATTTGCGCCCATCACAGTCCCATACCCAGCTTCCTTTCCCGTGCTCTAATACGAAAGACGGGCGGGCGTAGACCGGGAGAAGATACTCTTTGGCGAGTGCAAGCGTTCGGTGAGTACGGTCGCCCAAGTTTGGATCTGGGATAGGATGGGTGACCGCAGCGTATGCAACACTGGGGGTATTGGGTGATCCTGATGAAGATTTTGTTGATGACTTGGCATGGTAAGCATATCGGATGACAAGCATTCCATGGATCAAACATACCTCTGAGCGCGTCTGCGATGTGGCAGATGTGTAGCGGACCAGAGACGGACAACGAGAAAGCCGGTGAGACGTGCGCTGCGCCTGACGAGATGCTGGACGCAACATTGTGACGAGGAGACCACAACCTGTATTTTTTTCGTATAGACAAAGCGAAAGTATCTCACGGACAATCGAAACACAATTGGACACGTATTAATTAGGTACGTTACAGTATTCATCAGGCGCTCAAAACACAGCACTTCTTGATGACAATCGTCTCCGATCACTGCTGATGCGCTGATGTACATGGACTCTCCAATGTTCAATTCCTTGACTCTACAGTATATAGAGGCCGACATTGAAGCACATTGAATCATTTGGCCCGATTCGGGCCTGACCGGGGTTTCTGATGGTTGGATTATACAGGATCTGTTCATATATGGTATACGACATATAGGTCGATTAGACACGACAAGCGTCCAGACAGGCATCCAAATAGCTAGCTCGGGTTCAAGCACTCTCCTGTGCAGCCGGTAAGGGTATAGTACGGGACAATGATGCCTCTTCGGGTGCACGTCTTGGCGGCTCTTCAACTGGTTTTGCGCCCATCCTTTCGATAACAGCGCTCTTATTGAGGAACTGCGCGTACCTTGGCTGCACAAATAAGCCACTACGCGCCCGTGAATCAGTACGAGTACAAGAAATCATGGGGGTCCACACTCACGAAGCCTCAATGAGAACATTTCCGTCAAGATCCTCCACAGTACCGGCGACACGAGCCTTGCGGCCCTTGGCCTCCAGCAGCCGGATTCTCAATACAACGAACTAAAGGAAAAGATTCAGTCAATTGAGGTTTGCGCATGAACGTCGGTGTTTACCTGGTCGGCGCGGGTCGGCGCACGGTAATTGACTGTGAGGTTGGCTGTGACCCCGACTTTGTCGGGAAGATTCTGCGTAGCCTAAACACCAACGATTAGAACAACGGACTAACCAAACACGACGAGGTCAACTCACAGTCCGCGCGAGCGCCTCGTCTAAAAGAGTCGCCATCAATCCCCCATGCACGATTCCGTCGTGTCCACAAAGACCACGCCCTACGTGCACAAGGATGAATCCTTCTGACTCATCCCGGCGTGCGCGTACGAGCGGGGGCAGTGCGAGACGACCAGGCCCGCGGAGTGCACCGGCGGTCAGGTTGTTGACGCGGCGCTCTTCAGCGAGGGCTTTATACGGCCGCGTCTCGTACCATGCTTCCCGGTCCTCCGCTACACGGTGCTTGAGCAGTATTGGCAGCTTTTGTAGCTGCGCCTCGAGCGACTCTACGTACGCCTGCGTTTCCGGGAGGTTCGGGTCCGGAGGTGGCGGAGCTGCGCGCGGCGCGATGTAAGATACCACCGTTGGTGGGTAGAATGCGCCGACGGTGTACGCGGTGGTCCCTAAGGTGGCAGCTAAGGAGAAGGTTCGTAACCCCCACGCGCCTCGCAAAGCCCCAAGGAAAAAGGATGCCGCAGATGACGAGAATAGGCGTTGATTTCCCGCCCGGAACGGGATTCGTCGAAAGAACGAGTTGAACATGGCCGTTGCTCTTCTAGATGGTTTCTATGACAAAGTATATATGGAGTTCATACTGGGGCCATATATAATGCAAAGATGAAGAGCTGTCCTATCCAACAAAGATCTCGAGGACGCACCAAAGTCTAATGTACCAAGTCTGAATTCCCTAGTCTAGTATCCGCTGTGTCAGGTTGATCAAGGAATCTATGGGCAGAACGACAGAACGTAAGGTGCTTCTTAAGGGCCTTTCACTGACATGGGCTCAGGGCGTTATAAAGCTGATCCGGGCTGAACGTTGCGCCGTTGGCACTCGCCGCCGGCTAAGTCGGCACCATTCTCCCGAAAAACGTGCATGTCATAGACCGAAAATAGGTGACTTTTGGGATAGTTACACAGAAAAGTAACAAATAAGACAAGAGCCAGCATATCACAAGAATTGAACATCTCAATCCCTACTCCGACTTCGCGAGCTCCTCGAGCTCACACTCATATTCGATCCTGACCCAACAGACACGGATCTCCTAGTCTCGCCTCTCGGAGGGAGTGAACTGGAGCGAGAATCCGCCGGTGATCTACTTCGCGATCTGCTTCGCGACATGCGCGCGGGGCTACCCCGCGGCGAAGGCGTGTAGTCACGGGGTGGAGGTGAGCGAGACATTGACCTGCCCCTGCGAGGTGGAGGAGAAATCCTGTCCCTTTCTCCGCGGAATCGACGAGGTGGGGAGCGCGATGGAGAGCGTGAAACAGGACGAGGACGACGCGGAGAAGGTGAGTCACGTCGTCGGGAGACAGGCGGCGGGGATCTGCGTGGGGGTGGCCTGAACTCACGATGATCACGCGGAGGAGGAGGAGAGCGTGAGTCGAATCGGCGCCGACGAGGAGGCGGAGACAGCGACCGTGATGATGGACGGCGACGCCGTGGCGACGTTGGTGGTGGGGGCATGTCACGGCGCACGGGGCTTCGACTGCGCCTCTCACGACGTTTCATATCCTCCTCTCGCCTCCGCAGACGTTCTTTCTCGCGCCTTTCCTGCGCCCATTTTTCCTTCTGTTCTGAGAGCCGCTTTCGTTCTTCCTCCCGGCGTTGATTGCGCTCTTCCCGCTCTATCACCCGCTTTTGCCGTAGTTCCTCTTGCTTCTCCTTGTTGAAGGCATCACCCTCGGTGTAGTCGGAACGAGCACCAATGGCAGCAGCCATACGATCCAACTCGACCTTTTTCGCAGCTGCAAGAGCATGCGTATCAGACGGCTTCAAACCTTTGGCGGCTATAGGCGGAGGGAGCATAGACAGAAGGCGCTCTCGCAGAGCAGTCACTTGCCGCTCGATTTCATCTTCCTCGAAACTAGATATCTCATGAAAAAAAAGGCTTTGTTTATAGATGAGAAACACTTACTCTTTGTCTTCTAGCTCGAGCTGGAGCTCTAAGCATTTGACCTCCACTTTCCTCTTCCTTTCATGCTCCAGTATTTCCTTGTCCGGTTCTCGATGCTTTGGTGGAGCAGCATCCCAGGTATTTGCACGGTCATTTGGGTCACGGTTGCGCACTACAGACAGATTACGAACGACGTAACCATTAGTTCCACTGGTAATAATTGAGAAGGTTAATATAAAAGAGGTTTAATAGCGAGGAGAAAACAAACCTTCCACGGGGTGTAGTTAGACCAATGCCGTTGTACATGGCTGGACTGTCGTAGATGGTGTCGACGAGACACCTGGGCGCCTGAACGCTGACTTCACGTCGGGACTTGCAACATGTGGCGTGGGACAACCACGTGCTCCGCTCGCCACTTGATCTTACTTCCACCAATAGCACCTGGTGAGGGTACATGGGGTGGTTACAGCGAGACTTCCTAATCGGTTGGGTCTCGGAATATAGCAAAAGTGTAAAGGAATATGGCAGAGTGTCAAGTTGTACGATGGTGTGGGCGTGTTCTAGTCTGGTTCCAGTGGAAAATAAATACAGTCCGATTCGATTTGGCAACTCGATGCCTAACTCGAGAATTCACACCAGTGCAACTCGCGAGTTTGGCTGCAGACATGAGCCAATGGTACGCCTTCACAATTCTGAAGGCCCCACATACCCATTGTGCAGAGTGTTTCTACTAGTATGGTTGGGAATATACAATGGTTGGATACGCAAACCTTAACCTACTCATGGCTGCACGGAGGCTTGACCTTGACCGGTTGACCTCTTGACTGACCGCTTTCCCTAGTGAAACAAACTCATTAATCACTGATTTTGTTGTATTCTGAACGGTGGGTCCTATTCTGTAGACAAATGGAGGGTAGATTAAGCAACAACTGAGGAAAGGCGTTTTAGAGGACCCAAAGGCCTTTTTGGAGGCAACTCGCGAGTCGCACCAGTGTGAACTCTACGGCTAGAGTTGAGCTGAGTTCGTCAAAGTTCGATCCGAGTTACAGTGGAGTTCACGCCAGTGTGAAATCCAACTAGCGGCAACATTAAATCATTGAACCCTTGGTCACAGCAAGTAAAAAGCCTATGTTTGGCACCGCAAGCCAATACACCACACCACCTATTAATGGATGTGCTATATGAGTAGCATTAACAGGCGCAAACTTTGTCAGAAAAGTACCGGAGCACAGTATCGAGAAGCAGGGTTACATGAAAATGAAGCATAGCTGTGGAGACAAAGTTTGGATATAAAAGGAAGTATAGTCTCTTACGCACAGCATCGAATCGGGAAGGAGCTTCGAGAAACGCGACTTCTTCACACTTTCACGCGCCGCCTTCAAGCCCTACACCACGGACCTCCCAACACGCTTACACAGACCCTTGACGGGCGCGTAAGATACCTTACGAACCCTCTTTGGCATGTTCTCCTTTCCATACGAGCATCGGCCCAGATACACTTGGTCATAGACCCTATCACGCCGCCTCTGGTGGGTGAAGACATTCTGAGCTTGTGCACCCGTGTGCAGGCGGGGTCTCCGACTCTCCCGGCCTCTTATAGCGTCAATGAGCATAGCAATGCGGTGGAAATGCTGTGAGGAAGTTTGTCGTCCCCGATGCCCCAAATCTTGTTTGGACGACTAGACGCTGATGTGCTTGCGTGCTCGAGTGTACTTAAGGATACACCAACAACAGCTACCTCTTTCATTCTCCCTTCATGCAGTCTCCAAAGTGAGTGGTCTATCTTTTTTATGATCCTCTTCCGCTTGAGGCGACAGTCAATGTTACAGAGCTATCAACAGACATGTCCGTGTCCGATACGTATCCCCCCTCCAAGCCACGGCCACACCGGGCGAACACCTTAGAAGAGGTACTCCTTCCGTCAATACCTGTCCCTGTCTCTTATTTCCATCCCTTTCCCGACCAGGGACGATCGGGAAGCTTTCCGGCGATGCGCTTCTGAATATATTCTGTTATTATCTGGATACCTCTCCCCGATCCTGGCCCAGGCTTATACATATATGTCGCAAGTGGAGAAGCATTGTATTTGCATCTCAACGAGCTCTACGCCTCCAATTGTTTTGTACGCACGGAAAGCCTGTAACGAGGACTCTAGATTGCTGGCCCGCCCTGCCTATTGTTGTGCTGTACGGAGGACCTCTGGTGCCCGATGACGAGGACAATATCGTGGCCGCACTGAAGGAGTCTGATCGTGTTCGTTCTATCGGCCTCACTGTCACGAACACCCTTCTGGAAAAGTCATCCGCGATTGAGAGGCCGTTTTCAGGACTGGAAGAGCTCGTTCTATCTGGGGAAAGCGTGTTACTGACTCTGCCCAGCACTTTTCGGTGGGGTTTACGCCTCCGTACCCTACACTTGACCAGAGTTGCCGTTCCTGCACTCCTGGAGCTTCTTTCTCATTCTACGGGTCTAGTTGATCTTCAGCTCTATGAAATTCCTAATCTTGACTCAGATGCGTTTGCGAATGCCTTGTCCGGGATGACTTATCTTCGATCACTTTCACTCCATCTCCTTTCCTTCGACCTCCCCCAAAATTACGCTGGTTTTCCTCCTCAGTCAGACGAACGGGTTGTTCTCCCTGCCCTCACGGACCTCAAATATTGAGGAACGAGCAAGTACTTGGACAGCCTCTTGGCTAAAATCGATGCGCTTCATCTCGGCGATATTGATATCAGATTCCTCAGCCAAACCACGATGGGCACTTCGCAACTTTCCCGATTCATCAACCGGATAGAGATGCAGAAGTTACACCGCCAAGCGTACATTCAATGCTCCGAGCATGCCATCTCCATCTCCTTTACTCGACCAAACACTCCTTCGCGCCTTGAGCTGCAAATATCCTGTCAGCCATTGGCCCGGCAGTTATCATACATGACTGCGCTCTGCGATGGATTATCTGCCTTACTCCCTGGTGTGGAACATCTTCGCATCCGTGAGAAGCATACAGCAAGTGGGGAAGACAACAGCTGCCGTGAGGAATGGCTAGAGCTTATTCGCCCTTTCAGTGGTACAAAATGGGTCCATGTAGTTGGCGAACACTCTACAAACATCGTGCTTGCTTTGCAAACCTCTCATGTGCGGCGTGAAATTGTGCTACCAGCCCTTTATAAACTCAGCGTCCGCGAGCCCGAGCCGCATTATGCGCCTTTGCGTGATGCCGTAGCATCATTCATACACGCACGCCGGCTCTCGGGCCGTATTGTATGGGTGGAATATGAACGACTCGGGATCGATGAACTTCGTGGAACAGGTACGGCGTTTGTCCAATGCCCGTTTTTATCACGTACTAACCTGCTTGGAGCGGAACCCTTTTCTCAGCAGGTCACAATTGAAATCCTCTCTGACGACGTCCTCCTGGGCATATTTCATCATTACCTGCTCGCATCTCCGCAACTTTGGCATACGCTTACGCACGTATGCCAAAAATGGCGACAGATTGTACTGACATCACCCCTGGGTCTACATCTTCGGCTCTACTGTACATATGGAACGCCTGTCTTGAGGACTCTAGAATATTGGCCACCATTTCCTCTTGTCGTGGACTACGGAGGATCTTCCATATCTCGTCCCCCCGCTCCCGAGGATGAGGACAATATCATGGCCGCACTCCTGAAATCTGATCGCGTTTTCTCCGTCAACCTCATCGTCTCAAACTCGCTCCTGGGAAAAATTTCCACAATCTCTGAACCATTTTTGGGACTAGAAGAGCTTGTTCTCCTGTCGCAAGATAACATGCAGTTGACCCTCCCCTCCACTTTTTGGTGGGGCCATCGCCTTCGTACTCTTCACTCGACCAGGATTGCCTTTCCCTCACTCCCGCAGCTTCTCTCACCTTCCCAGGACCTCGTAGAACTTCAACTTGACGAAATCCCCGGTGTTGGATATATTTCCCCAGAGACGCTTGCAAATGCCTTGTGCGAGATGACTCAACTTCAAACGCTTTCACTCCATTTCCTTTCCCTCCCCCCTAGCCGAAACTATCTTAAATCGCCTCCATTGCTGCGGGCCCGCGTTGTTCTCCCAGCTCTTACCCGCTTCAAATATCGAGGAACTAGCAAGTACTTGGACACTTTCGTAGCCAGAATCGATACTCCTCGTCTCGTGGATATCGATATCACTTTCTTCAGCCAACCCACCTTGGACGCTTCACAACTTGGCCTATTCATCAGCCGCTTAGAATTGTGGATATACCCTTTTCGAGCAGATATTCTATCCTCCCCGGACGCCATTTCCATCACCTTTACCCAGCCGGAAGCCCTCACTACGCGACTTGGATTGAACATATCGTGCAAGCAATTAGACTGGCAGTTGTCTTCCATTACTCAGATCTGTGAGCATTTTTCCTCCTTCTTATTTAATGTAGAAAACCTAGGCATCAAGACGGCAGGACCATCAAATGTACCGGATGACATGGTCGATGAACAATGGCTACGACTTGCTCGCGCATTCGGCGGTGCAAAAGACTTTCGTGTGGCCAGCGAACTTGCGACGGACATCTCGCGTGCATTAAGTCTAGCCGACGATGGGCATAAAATTGTGCTCCCTGCCCTGCGAAATCTTCATGTACTGCAGCCCGTGTCCACGCATGGGCCATTGTGGCACTCCGTAGAGTCATTTGTCACCCAGCGCCGACTCTCCGGTCTTCCCGTACAAATATATGTGCAGCAAGATTCAGGTGAGGAATCGATACCTGTGGCCGTGTGGCGGGAACGTGAGGAACAGGCGGGTTTTGAATCTGTCTCCAAGTTCATCGACGAAAACCCAGAATCTGCTGAGGCAGCTTCACATGCACTGGACGAGATTCTTCGGACCTACCCGTCAGCCCCAGACATTGACGACACTGCCACGACATCCTCTCATTTCGGCGATCTTCCGCCAACTCTACCACACCCACTTAGGAATGACGTATTTGGAGAATTCTTCGATACGGCTTTTGGCGATACTCCTACCCCGGATTTCGTTACGGGTTCGTCTACGAACTCCAGCACAGAGTCTACATCTGATCAGGACCGCCCAGGTTCTCCTCCACAGATTCCCGACGCAATCATGGACACCACGGGCGACTTACTTCGTCCGGGCGTTTGGAGAGAAATCTCAGGCGGGGATGCGATGTTCCATCAAGCGCCAGGATGGAGATGGGAAGGCCATATGGACACTCCGGATCAACCTTGGCATATTCTACCTCATAGGCCGGTGTCTTGAGTGAGCCACATCTCCGACAGCCCGGCTTTGTTCCTACCTTTCACTTCACTTTTCTTTTGTGTTTATCTCCTGCTCAATTGTCTCATGACGGTTTGTCCCCTTCGTGGATTGTTGAGTTGGGTTTTCCCATGTCCTCTTTTTTGTGTTGCCCCCAGATCTCCCCACCCCGATTCAATTTCGTGCGTACATATATTGCGTGCCCTGTCCCCCCCCCTATTCCTTCCCTTTTGTCGGCTACTCTCTGTATTTTCACGTGCTGTTTGGCTTGCTTTCGATACCAAGGAGTCCCTGCTGATCTTGTGATGAGTATAACTTATTAACGTGGACAAAGTGCGTCTGCATCCTGATGTATGACAGCGTGAATCTATGGGAAGCGTTAGGCTGAGATTACAAGTGGGGCCTCCCGTGGCACCTTGGAGTGCCGTGGGCATTCTGCGTGCTCTCCGTTCAGGCTGGAGTCTAGAAGAGCATAAACTGTTGAAGTACACATCATTGACCATGAATAGGCCTTAACACCGTCTTACACCAGTGACAAACAATATAAAGCAGAAAGACATTCTGTCTAAGTGAAAAGAAACAAACAAGGTTATCGACAAGGACCGATCACACGATCTTAGGCAATTCCCACTGGGTATAAAGACCTTGACAAGTAAGGTAATAACAAGGCAATGTCCAACGACTACAGTGATCTATGGAAGGGCCCTGGATGTAAAGAAATCTACTTGATGTATTGGTATTGTTATTACAGTAATGCACAGAAATTTTCTTTAGAGTAAAGACCTTTCCTCTCGATTAGATGTGCCAATGGCTGGGTTTGGGTCAACGCCGAATTTCATGTACGCTTCCCTAGATAACGATTTGAGCGCCACACGCTTGTCCGTATTGATGTCTTCTATCAGAGCCTCTGGCAGTACAAGAGAAATGAGACAGGTGATTCAGGAGCATTATGATGCACTGACCTCTGGACGTGTAGTCCAACTCTGGGCGAATGTAGCCTAGTACAACTGCTTGCATGTCGTAGCCATAAAAGTCCGACTTGAATTCGTGCATGATGTGTATTTCCTTTACACATGTCCTTGCATCAGGTGGGGAAGCGACTATGGTAGTGGGAACAAGAACATACCGCAGTGAGTCGCTCATTCTTGTAAAACGGGTTCCAACCTAGACTCATTACCATCGGGTGTACTTTTCCCTCTTGCTCGCTCAAGCCGTATACTTGTGCATAGCCAAAGTACACCCCTGGTTTGCAAACACTAGTCATAGGAGTGATCGATTCATCGGGAAGGTTCGCTTGCGGTCAAAGAGATTTAGCCTAGCACCGAGACCAATAGAAGTCAAGAGCTCACCTGTTGGACAACCGAGATCTTTGCCGCCTCTCCCAAAGCCCTTCTGCACCGCTCCAGATAAGAATATGGGAAAGGGGGGTTCAACGGTTTCTGGTCCAGCGATACTCGGGCGAGCTTGGCGGAACGTGTCCGTGCGAAGAGGGGCAGATGGCCTCTCAGAGAGTGCTTGAAGAAATTCTGCCGTGTTTTCGGAGGGAACGGTCATGGTTCAGGGTGGGGTGTGTAATGTAGGATAATGGTGCGGAAACCGGAGTCATTAAATAAACGGCGGAGCGGAGATGATGAATCATGTAGAGCTTCGGATGAACATCGGCCCGGCTTATCCATGTCATCTTTGCCCTCAACTGTGCCCCCTCCTCGGGCTTATACACAGCAACAGTTCAGCTACCCACAGGCTTATGGCCAATATTCAGCCCAGCAATATCCTCCGGTCAATTATCCCGCGCGGCCCCAGGGCCTGGCATACTCGGCTTTTCAGGCGCCCTTTGGGAGGAAAGATCCGACCTCGTGGATAGATGCGTTACCACCTCAAGAATTATCTAGCGTAGACCCCGAGGTTGCTTCCAAGGTGTTGAGTCGCTTCATCTCTGCAGAGCTCAAGTATGAAGGTTTCGAGTCTGCGGAGCCTGTGGCATTGGAAAGATTAGAGATCGAAGTGATCAACTGTATGTTTCACATACAATTGAGGCGACGTCTCACTGAGTTCAGAGGGCCAACCCTCTAGTCATTCAGGATTTACACCGCAAGATCCACGATTACGCAAATCTCGCAAACAGGACCGCACCGCTAGCTAGCGATATGTATGACATATGCCAAGAGAGCGGTCTGGAAACCGAAGACCTACGAATAACGTCTGAGCTTTCCAAGCTGAGGCGTCGTGGTGCGTTGAAGTGATTTCACCACCACCACTTCTTTTGAACTTTAGTCTCAAAGGTCCCACTTCTATCACCGAGCCTGTTTCCTTGCTTCCATCGGGACGTAGGTCTCCGCCGCCAAAGCTTTTGTCATCTGATGATGAGAGTTCTCCACCCATGGTACCGAGCTCTTTACGGTCCATTCCCCACTTCTACCCAAACTTGCCACCAAAGCACACATACCTTCGGACTCCGGTACGTATTCCTATTCTGAGTCGTGAAAATCGTTTTTATTCCACCTGCCATAGCCATCACCACCAAGGAGACAAGCGTTGCCGTCTCTAGAGAAGAAACTGAAAAACGCGAGTCTTGTTCAGGACTCATTGCAAAACCTTCTGTTGGCGACAGAGGATGTCGTTGGACCGGACGATGGTGAAATATTAGGCGCGATTGTGAACTGGGAGGCTACCGTGTACCCACGGAAACGATGGAAGCTGAGCGCATAGAATTAATAATCTAGCTATCCAGCTTTGGGGGTACGTACG
Organism: Lactarius quietus; assembly: GCA_015025155.1. Taxonomy (NCBI): domain Eukaryota; kingdom Fungi; phylum Basidiomycota; class Agaricomycetes; order Russulales; family Russulaceae; genus Lactarius; species Lactarius quietus. Next base: position 132,705 of record WITN01000073.1, on the reverse strand, counting down.
ATAGCATTACTGTGCTCGTCAATGCCATTCCACCGGTTCCGACATCATTGTCACGCATCAGTCATACCCCATGACAAAACACCGCCGTCAAGCCAACTCAAACTCTAAATACGAAGAGCTAGACTCGTGTTGATCTCCTTAGCTGGACCCTAATTGGCGTTGCCACTGGCTTTCTGCGACTTGGCTGGCTCTTCCTCCTAGGCCTCACTTCGGGATTCGTTGTACTTGTCTCCACAACAGTCGCCAACTGCTCTTCAGTTGCGTCGTCTCCCAAAGCTGGATCAACATCTACTGTGCAGGACGCTAGTGAGTATATCAGAACGAGACTTCCTAAGATGCATTAAGGTATCATTACCTTTTGCTACGATGTCTGCATCTTGAGAACTTGGTTTCTCTTTAGTGGATGTGGCACGACGCCGATCTTGAGTTTTCCGCTTTTTATTTCCCGAGTTCAATTCGTCGCGTGACGCAGTATGGCGCCGTTTACGCGCAAGCTGTGGCGCAGCATCGTCAGTGGTGTCTTGGTCCTCGGATGGCGATGCGTGAGGTGAGCCTATAGCACTACTAGCAGCTGGCTCGGGCACGGCTGGCTGAACCTGACTGTCGTTCTGTGACACGGGGTTTAAGCTGGTCTGTGTTCCGTCTTTGTTTAGCCGTCGAGCACGAGGGCGCGGACCTTTCGGGGGTTGAACAGGATGCGGCTGGGGAGCTACCTCGGGCTGCCCCGTAGCGGCTATAGTAGAGTCCTTTTTCCTCTTCTGCGTATGATTACCTCCCCGCTTCCGTGTCTGCGACTCCTGCGGCGCATCTTCCACTTCCGCGGAAGGTGCAGTTGGCAATGAAACATCGCGCCCCTTCCCCTTGCGGGTGCGTTGCTTCGGTTTGGAAGTTGAACCGACGGTAGCATTTTTCACTTGTGCCTCACTCGCTGCGCGGGAAGTTTCGGAACTGCTCGGACCCTTCAGGAAATCGTATCGGTATCGACACTGCATTCGGAGTTAGAGTTGATAGAGTCAAAATTTCGAGGACTTACCGTATTGTCTGTCCTGCCAGTGCCAACTCGCTCGCTCACTTCCTTCCATTTCCCAACACCGAGTTCATCTACAGCCGAAATCAGTCTTTTATCTTCTTCGGCGGACCATTTCCCCCTGGGAATTTTGGGATTTAGTCTCTCGGTCCATCGGTCCCGGCATTGTTCGTTGTTTCGCCCAGGAATCACCGAGGCCACTTCCACCCAGGCGTGTCCATAGAGGTCGACTGCCAGTCGTAATTGAGCGTCCTCTTCTGCGGTCCAATTTCCCCTACGAATCGATGGATCCAGGGTCCGATACCATCGGTTCTGACAGGAATTTATTTGCGCGTCCTCGGAGACAGCCCTCGCAACTTTCAGTACAATACTTGTCAATGACAGCGCACGATGAGAACTGTAGGTAGCCTTACCTAGGGACCAACACTCTGTACCGTATTTTTTGACTGCATCACACAACCGTCTATCGGATTCGGCATCCCATACGTGCATCTTGCGCACGACAACATGTCGCATGACATCTATAGGGGTACGCCGCGTCTATCACTTCCGTAAGCACCACAGGAGGGTGGTCAAGCGATGATCGTACACCTAGCTGTTCTGCTATAGACACCCAGTCAACGTCACCACCTTCGCAGTCGCGGCCTTCGACCAGCTTTTGGGCAGCAGCAACTTCAGACTCATCCCAAGCAGAGTGATTAAATCTCGGATGTCGATCACCCAGCCACCGAATCTCGCATTCTTTTGCAGAGCGTTGCGATATCGCGCAAGAATCAGCAACGACCTAGTGTGGCTCAATGGGTAGTTATTTTGTAATAATGCGGAAAGTCACCTTGTCGGCGATGCGTCTCCAATCGAGACCCTCCGTTGATTCAAGATCTTCCATGGAATATTGCGAGAGAAACGGACGCTCTCCTCTGGAAAGTTGTTATAGGTGGTGCAGCCAAGGTGGTGTGATGAACTGACCGTTTTTGTGCTTCATACGCGAGAAGTCGTCTGTTCTCAACACGAACAGCTTCGGTTAAGCTTTCAAGTTCTTTGGGTCTCACTGGGAGCCTCTAATGAATCAGCAGTCGTTACAAAATAGACGTCGCTTACTCGGATGATATTCAGTGAGGCCCAAAAACCGCTGGCGACGCGCAGAATCCGCATAGAAGGGTGAATCCTGTCAACGTTCTTATTAACTTTGCATGGCTAGAACGTAGCATTATTTGTTTTTACTTCGGCCAGTAATTCTGTAGTGGACAGGAGCCCCGAGGGCTTGGAGGCACCAGTAACCTGGATACAGCCAGCTATATCAAGATGCGGTTCGTCTTCATCGTGTTCGGCAGCACTCTAAAGAGTTAGACATTACGTTCTCTCGTCAAGTAGCAATGGCGTACCAGGAGTTTATCCACCGTCTCGAGCTCGGCTTCCAAACGCTCCGTGTAGACTTTGAGCGCAAACTGATGGTCCTTGCTGACTTGCACAGCAGACCGAACTATATCCTTGAGGCCATTACTGGTCATTCCGAGGGCTTGTACCACTCGCAGGCCGTCACGGTACGGTAATATTGGCACCTGCAGAAGAGGCACGTGCCAGACTCGGATGTAAATTATGTCGCGTCGGCGTCGCCTCATCCGCGTGCCGGAATACACCATGGCGAACGCCTCAGCCAAACGAATAGGTAGCTATTCATGTTCTCTCTCATGCATGGATATCCTTGACGCTCCTAATAGCATCACAGAATGAGGCAGCCATCAAGAATATGCTCTATGGACAACTGCTTTGTAACCTAGTCCCAGCGATCATCAGAATCCTGTTGCGAGGGCAAAGCTTTCGGGATTCAAAGAAAGCCATCGTCTTTTATTTTCTCTCTCTGGCGCTCTCTCAGTTTCTCTATCAACATCTGAAGAAACTAGGGACACCAAGACGAGACTCGAAAGACACTTTGGTATCATCCGGAGATGACCTGAATCAACCGGGAATGACTGAGTGGATGTTCGACATTCTTTATATTTCTTGTGAGTGCATCAAACGGACGTGAATTAGCCTTCAACTTATCATCCTTAGGGTTTGCTCAGGTGGGCGCCTCCATCGTTGGCGAGTGGTTTTGGTGGATATATCTTGTGGTATTTCCATTCCTTTTCGTTGCGGCCATTATTTGTGACGCATGGCCCGCTAGATTCCGGGCTTTTTGGTTTATAAATTGTGGGGATTCATCTCGCCCATGGTATTCGGCCGATCGTCCGCCCTACCTGAAGATGAGCCGAAGCAGGAAGGCTTAAGCAAGCGGCAGGAAAAGTTGAAGAAGCGTAGCGAGCGCGGGGATCCAAGGGTTAAGACACAGGCACGCAAGTAATGGTATGTCTGGACCTCCCGTAAACCGGCATGTATGCAAGGGTAGGCAAGTAGACAGTGCTATGTCCTGCTAGCGTGCGAAATAGGCAAACAACGCGTAAATAGCGCGTGTTTTTCTAGTCGTCTCTTCCGCGTGTGGCTCTCTCCTGGCTATATGCGTCTACTAGCAGTTTGCGTGCAGCTACCGGCTTTCTAACTCTGTGCTCTGAAACCGAGGTAGTAGCACTCGCACTGTCCCCAGACACTCCTGACTTTTGCCATTCGACAAACACACCTTTCGTCAGTCCCGGACTACTTGGCTAATACACCTCGTTCGAACGCATATATAGACTTACATCTGGCCCCGTCTGTCATCGGATGTCGGACATACTAAACAAATCGGAACAGGTTGCTGAGACCGACATGAATAAGAACGAAGATGAAAAAGTGAGCAATCTATCTTCTCTCGGAGCATTCTTACATATCTACAGGATGTATGCTCCCCCGGATCCGAACTGAGAGAGGAACGTAAAGAGATTCTCACACCACCAAGCAGTCTCCAAGTCCCCGAGAAAGATTCATTTGATGCTACCCCTGTGGATTTACCCTGTAGCCCGGCTTCTGGTGCTCCTGTTGCAATGGCCACCTGCGACTCTACCGATCGCCTGTGCTTGGTTGAACCTTCTCCTTTAGAGACCAACCTTTCTGCTCACGGGGACACTAACGAAAATGCTGACTTATCCGTGACTCCTCTCTCTACTTGCTTAGACCTCATTATGCCCACGCCACAAACTGCTGCAACTCTGGCCTCACCTGAGTCTTATTCTGCCGATATGTCGACCCTTTCCGCGCTTGTTGATCAGTGCTCTCCCCGCGATCGTACAGTCAACTCACCCTCTGAGTCCACCACCGACGAAATGGAAGTTTCCGAGCCTGTCCTATTCCTGAGGCTCGATGCTCTTACTCCCGTGCCTCTGGCGGACACTCTGGCTCACCACTCTTCGCCCTCGCTCCTAGGGCAGAATTCTGACCTCTCTACTTGTCCGACTACCCCTCTTTCCTCACCCAGGACAGAATTTGATACTGCCAATGCCAATGACGAGGCTGGCGAAGGAACGGCCAACGTTGCAAGTGAAACTTATGACTTTCCGACGGGCATCATGTCCAGTCCAGGCCCCGGCTTTGACCGGGGATTCATGCTGTCATCCTCACCGCCACAGCAAACGACTACTTGTGCTAAACGCCCCGCTTATGACAGTTGTGATGAGGTACGCCGTTGCAGGTGTCTTTCAGATGCATCTTATCCGACGCGAGGTAGGATTGGACTTCTACAAGGCCCGTAAAACGCATCGTAAGTGCCATCCTGTATTTTGTATCTCTTTCTAAATTTTATGAACAGAAAATGGGAGAGGCAATGTCCTCTCCGCAAAGTGCACCCGCACCCCGGCATGCCACCCTCGCGTCTCAGAAACTCTCCCGCAAGAAACTTGCAGCTCCTTTCCGTTCTCCGTTGCCAGCTAAATCGAAAGTTATTACACCTGTGCCTCAGGTGGAGGTTCCACGCGAACAAATAGTCAAGGAGCCGCAAGTAAAACTTGATGCGGCACCTAGCCTCGTTTGTCCTAAAGCGCAGAAAAACCTCGTCCGTACTTCCAGGGCGGCCGCACAGTTCAGATCGCCTCTTGTGAAGACTCTAGAACACGAACCACGCCCTCTCGTCCTCCCGAGTCAAGCCACCATGAGTCTCGAGCGCAAGTTGACGTTGTTGAGACGCGCGGTCAAGATCAAACGCGACCGAGACGAGAGTCACCTAGAGCGCCTTGCCATAAAGTGGCGAGATGCTGCTAGGGAGGCGGCGTATGAACTTTGGAGCATTGTACGTGATCTGAGTACGGAGGGGGGTGAGGTACGTAGCAATACTCGTGACGCCGGGTGGGGCTGGGAGGAACGGGATGGACATGGAACAACGATAGCAAATGATGTTGAACACGAAGAATGCGGGGCACCGCAAGAGAACAACACCCTTGGGGTTATGCTTCGAAAGCTCGGAATCGCCCCGGAAACGCTAGGATGGAATGACGAGGGAGAAACATTTGGCGATGGTGATGATGTATGCGATTGACAGCACGTCAATGTGAATGTGAATTTCAGTGATGCAATCTTGATCGTTGATCGTGAGCGTGCATCTGGTTTCGAGATTGGTTTGGAGAAATGGACAAATATCATGAAGCCAAAGCCTGGGGTTTGGGTCAATCTCGAGTGTATGACATCATACCCTTTCGTGGAACCTTAATAGGCTCTGAGAAGACGAGGACAGTTCACAAACCATGCGTCCATACCCGTTCGCCCTCATCTGCCCTTCTACCCAGGGTATTTCGCTCGCCCTGACGAGGCGTCTTCTCCTCAGCACAGATCTTCCGGTATATGCCACTTACAGATCGGGTTCTCCCAAGGAAGTCGCAAGAGACATACTCTCGCCTTTGAAAGATGTAGACGATTCACGTCTAATCTTGATCCCACTTGATTTAACACGCGAGGACACTATCACGGCGGCGTCACAACAACTAGCGGATAGCCTTCCTAGAGACCAGGAGTCTTATCTTCACACGGCTTTTATGACGGGAGGTGTACTCCACACGGAAAAAAAGCCGACGGACCTCGACGCGGACATCATAAAGCAAATGTTTGGGATCAACGTGATCTCCCACCTTCTCCTTATCAAGCACTTCGCGAGATTTCTTCCGAAGACACAGTCTATTGCAGAAGAGGGAACTCCACTGGCAAAATGGGTGCACATCAGTGCACGATTGGGTTCAGTCACCGATAACAAACGCGGGGGGTGGTATTCGTATCGCGCTTCGAAGGCCGCGCTGAATCAAGTGATCAAGACATTCGATTTGCATTTGGAACAGACGAACAGCCAAGCCATATGCGTCGGTATTCACCCAGGCACAGTTAGAACGAACCTCAGCAAGCCATTTTGGACCAGCAACGCGAAGGGAAATATGATTGAACCTGATATTTCAGCCAAGAGAATCGTCCAAGTGGTTGAGGAACTGGATAAGACGGGCAGAGGAAAAGTGTGGGACTGGTGTGGAAAAGAAGTGCCACCTTGATTGTAAAATATAGTAAAAAAATAGAGCAAAGCTAAAGAGGCTCAGAACAAGCTGAGGTCTGAAAAATTCGTGAAGCGACATTGAAGTGAGGGCCAAACACGGAACGCCCTAGTAAAAGGCGAGGGCGTTGTCTGGTTGCACGACCCTCTGTCGCCAGTAAATCTAATAAAACGAAACGGGGTGGCAAGCGAAACTTTGTATTTTGTTTAGATCGCGGGTGGCTGCATAAGCAAGCCCACTGACACTCTCAGTTGCACCGTCTTCCAACAACCGCAAATCATGGCAGACGAACAGTTCAGAAACTTGGTGTCTGACAGTCTCTACTCGTTATTTTCATCGTCCAAGATTCACACTCCAGTCAGCAGTCTCGAATTACTTTCCGCTGCGATATCCGCCGACTTGGGATCAACAACTACTTCAGTAACAACACCCAAGTTTCGCCTTACAGACCGCTCCCGCTTCGAATATGCTATCGATGGACTCGCAAAGCGTTGGGACAGGGGAACTATCTCCGTCGTCCGCGATGACAGCGGTCTTACAGTGACAGACGTGCAACTTGGTTCGAGCAGCAATACAGAATCCACTGCGCGCGTCACTGGGAAGCGGAAACGCGTGAAGGATGAGGATGCAGATTCTGCTGCTGGGAGCGGCGACGAAGTCGATGAAGCATATGAGGAAGAAGTGCAGAAACCTTGCACGACGCTCGCCAATCTCTCAAAGGAGCTGAAGGAGGTGTACGCGTTCTTGCAAAGAAGCACGGCCAAGGGCCGTCTGTTGGCGAACAGGTGCGTCCTCCCTCTCTTCGCAGCCCTTGTGCGGTCTCAACCCCCGTTACAAGTTTCGCTCAATCAAACCTTCGTTCGAACCTATATGCGAGCAAGTCACAAAGGACGAATGTATGAAAACGCGCTTTGCCCTTCCGACGCCTTTACCCGGCATATGTGATCGCGTTCACTTCCGTCCCCTTATCCGCCCACACACGGACTCCGCGCTCGGGCACTGCTCTTATCTCAACACTTGCTATTCTGAACCAACCTACGCGCAGTCCCCGTCTATCCCGCCAATGCCCTCCGCTCAGGGCCAGATGAACGCCCAATGGCCCAAGGCACAACTACCCTCTGGCCTCGGCGCCGGAGGTAGAGGCAAAGAGAAAGCCCCATGTCGGTACCTTCACTATGAGATCGACTGGGACGCGGGGGACGCGGGCTCCGAGGCGAAATGGGAAGACCGACCCGTTAAGAAACCCCACAGGCTTGCACTCGGACTTGGACCTAGTGGTGCGCACGAGCCACCGGTCAGTTGCGCTTACCTTGAATACCTCTATCTTACACGATATGTTCGTTCTAGCTCCCTCCGCAGTGGATTAACTGCGACGTCAGAAGGTTTGACTATTCGGTCCTTGGAAAATTCCAGGTTATCATGGCGGATCCGCCGTGGGACATACACATGAGTGTGCGTACTGTCTTTCGTCACCTAAGGGCGGCCTGACACACAAGACAGTTGCCTTATGGAACGATGACCGACGATGAGATGCGCGCGATGCCCATACCGATGCTGCAAGACGAGGGGATACTTTTTCTATGGGTCACTGGTCGTGCAATGGAGATCGGTCGGGAATGTCTTCGCGTATGGGGATACACACGAGTGGACGAAGTCGTCTGGGTCAAAACCAATCAGGTCAGTTTGTTCCCAGCTACCCTGCGCACGCGCTCCCGAACACTCTATGCAAACAGCTCCAACGTGTCATTCGCACGGGCCGAACCGGTCACTGGCTTAATCATACTAAAGAACACATGCTCGTCGGCGTGAAAACTAATTATGACAGCAATGGCTACCTCAAGTTCCCGTCGTGGGCCAATCGTGGCCTTGACACAGATGTCATCGTTTCAGAAGTGCGCGAAACTAGTCGCAAACCTGACGAAGCGTACGGGCTCATCGAGCGAATGTGTCCGGGAGGGCGCAAAATTGAAATTTTTGGCCGAAAACATAACACACGACCGGGGTGAGTCGTTATCGCACAGTCAAAACGCGGTCTCTCTAACCTTCTGGGAGGTGGTTGACTCTTGGGAATCAGCTGGGGGGCGATCAGATTTATGAGGAAGATCTAGCTGCGAGGATCAAGGCTAGGTGGGATCTCCCTAATTGTGGTGGTTCAACACTTTTAACCCGTCTGCTGTCTAAGGTACCCCGAACGGGCGATCGACTCTCCCAACGCCCCACAACAAAATCACCCTATTGCAACCTTTTAAGTCCTTCCCTCGGTCGGTGACGGCCACATGATATGCGATACACCTTCTCGTGGCTGTCTTTGTGATATCTGTAGTATTGTTGTCTGTATTGTATTGTATTCGTTTATTCGTATGGGTATGGATGTGTGACCGCCAAGTGAGTTTAGAACCATGCGACTCCCTAGTTGAATTCGGTCTTTGGCCTCTTCCAGGGCTGCACGTCTATCATCGGGTTCGTTCACTTGTTGGCTCATGGAAAACGGTTTGCTTGGCATGCTTACCTTCACCCTCCGTTGGCTCTCGCTTGATCTTCTCGGAGGAAGGTCGTTGCTCTTTAGTTGTTTAGTGGCTTGTTCGACGCCAATCGTGCCATCACCTACCTGCTGAAGTGCGCTCACGCGATCCACTTGATGACTGTGGGTCCGCGGAGAGCTGCGCCGTAGGCTGAAAATTGTCCGGTTCTCGCTTTATTGGTGTGGCTACATTATATATATATGAGGGGCCGGTAACCTGTATACAATGCATCAACACCCACCGGGACCAGTATGTTGTTGCTGCTGTGATTGGAGGCGAGACCACTCATCCAAGAGTGCTTGGGAAGGCCCGGTGGCGGGGCCCAGTGATTCAGACGGCACATCCCTGGGCTCCTGCTTGACGCTCAACGACTGGGAATCTTGTGTCCGTGATGTCAACAATCATAGGGAAACATGAGGCGCGAGGCTCACCAGAGAGATCGACTGGGGTCTTCCTAAGGTCCCCACCCTGGGCAGCACGCCCATATTGGGTGGTTTGTTCTTCTTTGACGCGTATATTCGCTGCGAAAAGAAACAATGCCACGTGGAACTTATATTGAACTGGCAGAAAATGCCCACCTTCGTGACCGCTGCCGTTCAATCGCGCTATCTCATCCCTTAGCGCCTGGTCTGGCTCATAGGCTGTTTGTTCTGTAAGCACCGGTTGGTATGTATTGTGGGAGAGCACCCCTTACCCGGTTCCTCGGACTTGACTGAAGCAGTGGGATGGCCAGAAGAAGGCTCGACCTTTACAGAGCCGGGTGTCGACTTCACCTTGTCTGGTTCGTCGCGCTTCCCTGATACGTTTATGCAGCGCGCACAGACAACAAAGGACCTTGGCACCTACGGGAGTACAAATTCGGCTCCCGTTCTACATTCCCTTGTTGAGTAGGGTTCAAGGTTGCCGAGGATGGTCCAGGTGAAGGAGGACGACTACGTGGCACAGAGTTAGGAAGTGGAAGTGCCAGAGAAGCCAGCAGCGGTGGCCTAAAGGTCCAAGTCGGGGCTGGATACGGATCCCGAAAGTGACCTGGCGGTACGGGTGCATCCAACGCTATGTGCTCCCTCCATTGATCTAAGAGTGCGACTCGATTTGGAACGCATCAATCGATGACAAACGTGCACTACGCACGAGCAGAAGGGTCGCCGTTGGTCGGGTAATCGTATTCGAATACACATGATGCAGCATCTGGGTCTGCCCAGCCTCGGTTGAGAATGTTACAGTATCTGTGCTTGCCGAGCATCAAGGTGACGTCGAGTCCTTCTGAGATCTTGATGATAACTTCATCCCTCTAAGGCAAGCTCGAGAACCATCGAGACTGACACTTGGATAGACACGCAACTGACCGTAGACATCGTGTAAACAGCTTCTAAGACGGAAGGCCGCCGAAATACCCACGAGATCCAGGAAGAGAGCCTGTTTATGTCCACAGTTCCTCTGACTGCAGGACTCTGGTGCATTCCAAATGGCTCTGTTATGACAAGATACACCGAATCCGAGTCTGTGGGCTGTTTGTAGAGAGGCTGAGCCATTCTCTTGAGAATCTTCTCCTGCCGTTTGGCCATGTCGAAGCCTTTGTTCTTGTTTTTACCCATCGCGTGAAAAGGTGCAGTAAGAGCAGTTAATGCCAAAATGATGTGCTGTGTCGAAAACTTGAATCTAGAATGTAGTTGCCACCAGTAGTAGACCACCGTCCTCAAAATGCGATCTTCGTTGACCGCCACTTCCCCACACACGTTTACGTCATGATTTGAATACCCAAAGCACCGAAGTGTTCAAAAGCAGAGGCTCAGATTAGGTTAAACTATGGCTATTGATACGGTTCTAATCAAACAACCCAGAGCAACGACGAAAACAAGCACTGTAGATGAAGGCTACTCATTGAGCTCCTTCAGTAATAGCTTGTTCACCGCCTTCGCATTATCGAGATACACTGGTAGAGGGGGTATGTCAGACATGGCAATGGGAGTACATGTTAATTCGAGAGCTCACTATGATGCCCAGCACGAGGCACGATGAACATACGAGCGTTTTCATTACCCGCAGCCTTAAGATTGTCAATAGAGGATACACCACCACTAGGATCCATCCAATCGTGATCGCCGTCTGCGTAGGGCATTAGCCGGAGAATACGGAGTGAGCGTGATGAAGAACACGTACAAACGAAAGATATGGGAATTTTCAACGCTGAAATCCTGTCCACCAACGGCATGCGCGCGTAGGCTCCGGGCGCCAGTATATGTGCTAGGGTAAAGAGATCCAGAACGAATCCAGGCACTGAGAAATGAAACTAACAGATGCAGTATTCCCCCGAACCCTTTGCAAGGGTGATATTCATGATATAGTCATGCATGTCGCGCGTTTCGTCCTCATTCAAGGCACCGAAGCGACGTGAAGAGTACTTTATTGTCGACGCCATCAGCACCCAATAACCGCACATCATAGGGGTCGAGACTCACCTTGCCCACGAGCATCGGTCCCCAGAAAAGACTGGAACGCACAACTTGAAACGGGCTCCAACCCTCTTCCCACAGGTGTGTGAACAGCTTGCTTCGGAAGCTCTCCTTCTTCTTCTCCACCCGCTGTTCTTCCTCAAGCGCGGCCACCCGCGAGCTATCCGCCGCTAAAGCCCCATCCTCTCCAGTGACTTGTCTATCTAGCATTTCTCTTGACGGTAATGTGGTATCAGGACCGTGTGGGACGCCGGCGGGGGAAAGGAGGATGAGCTTATGCACGCGCTCGGGGTACCTCAACGCATAAACGGTGCTAAAATATGCGCCGAGCGAATGGCCGATCAGAGTCATCTTCTCTAGCCCAGTACGCTCACGCCATTCTTCGAGTGATTCGACGAAGAAGGACTCGGCTTCGTACACGCGTTCCGAAATGTGGTCGCGCTTTGCACGAATGCGGAACGGCACACGTGCTGAACGTCCCATACCAAGCCAGTCGACCGCATACACCGACGTTCCGCGCGTGCCTGCCCACTGGGCGAGTGCAGGAAAATTGAGAAAGAAGAAGCCCAGGCCCGCGCCGTAGCCGTGCAACAAGACGGCGGGTGGTGGTGCATCGGGGGAAGGGGTCGTGGATTCAATGGCGAGAGAATTGAGATAATGCTTAGGTTTAGAGAGAGGGATTCGTTCGCTGCGCGCGATTACAGGACCATCTGGCGGGCTGTTCGGTGGTGAGGAAGCCGATTGGAAGAATGACAATCGCCTGGAAAGGAGTGAGCGAAGAGGAGGTGTGCAGCAACCTCTCGAGATCTTACCTCAATAGGCGTTCCTCGCTCGCAGCAGCCCCCTTCGAGCCTGCTGCCCACCTTGAAATATGTCATGATCCAGCACAGAAGATAGCGAAAATTTGCACCCACCAACTACGAAAACTTGCCATAAACGTGGAGGGGATCTCTCTTGCCGGTGGTAGCGCTGATGGGCCATCGAGGGGTAAAGCTCCAGTCATTATTCTCGCACTAGTTTGGAGGATTCGGGCCAGGGTCTAGGAGAAAGAGGAGGTAGATGGAGAGAAAGAAAGAGAGGACAGGAGGTGCGACGATGTTTGGTGCCTTCACAGCTTCACAGACAGCCGAGTATATGTGAATTATTGCGCCGGTCGACACCGTCATCTAATTGCCGGCACCACTGCTGCCTCGCTGACGCAGTGACGCCAAGGCTCTCCGCGCTAAGGCTCTCCGCACAGCCTTTGCTCAGTCATCGACGTACTGTAGCTTGGAGCCGATGCTAGAAGTTTCCATCGCAGGAAGGTGTCAGCGGCAATTTTGTCGACTAATTTTTCCGGCGGTGACGGCGACGATGGCATGTGTTCACTGGCCAACAAAGGCGTGTGTATCGCCTTGCTTAGCCCCGCCTGTGCCGTTTTTAGGTCCTTTCTTCGCGGAATAAGTGGATGCATGGCCCCGATGTGTTTACCTCTGCTGCTTCCCGTCGTAATCTAATACACTTCAGCTTCTGTCGCGTAGCGCACTCTTTGATGGCCTTCACGTAAGCCTCCTCTTCTCTCCTGCGCTGTAGACTGTACGCCCTGTGCGCTGCCTTGGCCTCCTTTTCAGCATGATTTTTGGAAGATCCGTCACAGTGCGCCCTGTTTTTACTGGCTTCTTTCATCTCAACCAAAACCACGGGGGCTCCTCCACTACAGTCGTTTCGCAGGGCGCAGCAACTCTAAACATGACTTCGGAAAGAACGAACTACAGCAGTGCTCGTGACTAGTCTTTGTGTTAAGGTGTGTCAGGTGCAGTAACACTTGACGTGGCAACTGACTGTCGTAAATTCCAATTACCAAGTTGAGACTAGAATTAGGAACTAGAGAATGGAAGATGTTGTCTGGACTTGGAGGATGTTGTCTGGACTTGGAGGATGTTGTCTGGACTTGGAGGGTGTTATCTGGACTTGGAGGATGTTATCTGGACTTGGAGGATGTTATTCTGGACTTGGAGGATGTTGTCTGGACTTTGAACTAAAACGGAGGGACAGACTTGTTGGCAAAAAAACATGGTACATATATCCTATATCTGCGCACATTAACTATCAGGTGGTACCCAGGAGTTGCACGAGCCAGAAAGATACCTGAATGCTGTGAGTAACAAAGGAAGTGCTCATACTCGGGAGTTGCCACGTGGCAATCATGATAACGATCGAGGGGGAAAAGCTAAACGGCTGAAGATAAGTGGGAAAACGTGCGAACTTTCTATTTCCAAGAACGTGCTGCCAAATGCCGAACCTCTCAAGTATTGCATACGGTGGCACTCCAATATCGGCAGGCGTTACGGGTTTTGGCGTACCGGTGGGCCGCGGGGTTGCCCCGCGAGAGAATCCGAGATGGACGCGTCCGAGACCGCCGTGCCGAGACCGCCGCATATATGCATGGACATAACTAAAGGCTGGGGTGGCGATTGTTCTCGCCTTCGCCTGGGGCACAAGAGACCTCGAAAGTCAAGTAGAAACCCCTTGACCATCACCTCAGCGCTGGAGTGGAGCGTACAGGAAATGTATACTTGGGCGCGCACGTCAAACGTGCGATGCCGCAAGGACACATGGGAATCCAGTCGATGACAGTCACTGCGCCACATTTCTCATGATGCATGATACTTCGATATCACACCGCGGTGCGCCGCAAAATGCCATACGCAAGATCACACCACAAGTGCGAAGAAAGGGGAGCATGACACGTAGCAGTCGCACCAATCGCGCTGCTGATTGAGTGACCCATTGAGAAGTCGCGGTTGCCATTGACGTCTGGGGTTCGCCCCCTTCGTGAACTTTACTTCCGGACCTATCAAATAGGGCTTTCAGTTTTCACGGAACACTGTCAACAGGCACCCGGCACATCTATTCTGAGAGACGCTAAGGGTGCTGGTTCAAGGTCCTAGAACAAACGTGGTCAACGACAACGTTTCAAAACCAAAATCTACAGACGCTGGCACGCAACTAGACAAGGGGTGCGACATATGGCCTTAAGTTACGCGTGAGGCCCGGTGGCAGCGGCATATCCCATCAGGGCTGTCTTCACAGCCTGACCAGAAGGAATGAATACAGTTGACCAACGTGGTAGATGCCCACTCCCACTAGATGCTGATCAGGCCGTAGAATCTCGATTCACTGGTTTATAGAATTAAGCGATACTCAAGTGATCCGCGCACAAAATGCGCACGAGCAGAAGACAGATGCAATAGCAAACGAAATACAGTGATTGTCCGCAAAGCCTGCGGCCTTGCCAGCTGGCAAAAAAGATCGTCTGCAACGACACGTGACAGATATGCCAGTGAGCAGCATTCGACAACAAGTTCCCTTGACAAGTTTGACTAAGTGTAACACCGACGAATGATAAGACAAGGTTTAAGTTCTGAACCTGTGATAAAGAGCTGAATGTTTTAGGATTGCGGAAGCAGAAGATATGAGCGCTGAGCGCCGAGCCTGCTTGGGTTCTGGTGTCAGTGTCTAACCAAACTTTGGGATGCCAGGGAACGCAATCGTGGATGGCCTAGAGGCTGAAAAACTTGAGACACGTTGGTGTGTACGAAATTTATTCGCATTTTTTTTGTTCGTTCTGTGTGCCTTTGCGCGCGCGCGATGCCAAAACAATTCTGGGGTTTCAATCAATTGAGTCTTGCGAAACCTTGGGTTTGTGCGGCAGAAGGGTCACCATGGCTACTTGTTCGCTTCCTTGCCCGCTATACACCTAGTCAAGTAATCGATGGAATATTTTTGTCTGGATTATAGTATTCGTGATTTTGTGGTGCGATAGTTATATTGTCTCGGAATCTGTATCACGCTAGAAGGCAAAAGCTAAGAAGTTTGGGGCTTTGCCTTTCCCTTAACTTGCGTGCTGCCTGTTTTACAATGATCCGACCAAATCCGAGGACCCATCTCCAGCGCAGCATAGGGCTTGGAATAAGGGTGAACGTTCATGACCTCGTTACAGTATTACGTGGTCAATGGCAATTCGGTTGACAAGATGGTATATCTGCTTATCTGCCAATTTGACACGCGAAATTGCAAGCTGTGCGTTCCCGTGGACACCTCAGAGATTGTGGATGCTCAATTTTAGGGGGACAGCGTTCAAACAATCCTGTATTTGACCAGGTATGTGCCACGTAGCGAGGTGGCCCTTGGTTTCAGATATGTTCCGCATGATGGATATACAGTAATTGACATGTTATTGGGGTTTGTTTTTGAGTATTGCTAGAGTATGTCCAGATGTAGTAGTGTAGAGAAGAGAAGTTCATCATTGCGGGCCGGCAGCCAGCAGGATGCAAGGGAGGACAGCAACTTGTAATTTCCGGTTCCGGAATTTACGTCATGTCAGATATATAGAGATTTCAGTTTTTTAGCGTTTTGACATCAGGACAAAAATATTGGAAAATGGATAGGTGAACGTGGTGAACCTTGATCCCTTTCGAGCGCCGGTGGATGAATGCGTGGTCGCGGAGAGGTGCTGTTTGGTCGAGATGTTGCTCAAAAGGGCAGAGCGTAGTCACGAGACCGGGTCATAGCCGAACATCGAAAGGCGGTGTGATAGGATCTCAGGGTGGGCGTTGTAATGGAGGCCGCGCCCGTGAGAAGGAGGTGAATGTTAACGTACGCCGTCGCGCCGCATTTGATTGCGATGAGCGCAGGTGATCCCAGGCGACATGCTGCTTAAGTGAGGAAAGAGGGCCTGAGAAAGAGCACTTCATCACGCCTCTATGTTGAACCAGTCCTGCCAAAAGCAGAAGACGCTCGGAGGGAATAGCGTAATGAATGTAAGCAACCTCAGGAGAGCCAATAATATGACCGAGTAAGACGCACGTTTGTCAGATGTATGAAGATCGAGAACACATTGACGACAAAACATGTAAGGCGGCAAAGGCGACGTGTTTGTGCGGATTGGTAGTTCAGATTCCTGGGAAAAAAGCGCCGACTGGGTGCGTGTGCAACAGTGAGGCAAGAGCTGAGATCGGAAACAGTGAGTTGATGGATAGAGAGGTTCACATCGAATGTGGGGTGATCTTCAGGTAGCAAACGATGGATGCGGATGGAGCGCGGAGGGTTGGAACAGCAGGACGGGGCAGATAAGGGTGAACGGGACCAATGTCGTGAGGCATCGGGCTGTGCCGGGGAGGGTCATTGAGGATGACTCGGTTAGATTAGCGAAATAACGAAAAAGGAAGAAGTGAACAGATTGCGGTGTGGAGAATGGCTAGCGGCCACAATGTAGAAGCGAAGAGGCTCGAGCAAAAAGACGTGCGTGCTGCGATTCGTTATAAGTGGGAGTGCGCTCATGAGGCAAAAGCAAGAGAGGCAAGGTTGATAATAATGGAGTTACGGGAGAATGGCGCGCTTACGTGACACACGTGCGTTTGGGATATAGAAATTGCGCAATGTTGAGAGTGCGTACAGGAATAAAAATAAATAAATAAATAAAGACCAGCTGAGATGCGATCTGTTTCTTGACGTGTTGGTTGTTCTGCAGGTGTTCGTTGGATGGAGAGGGCCAAGGGGTCCAGTGGTTGAAATTGAAAGGAAAGAAACAGGCTTTAAGGGAGATAGATCTGAGATTTGAGGTGTGTCATCATCGTAGTGAGGCCTAGGCGCCCGGCCGGGTATAACCCGCATTTTTCTGCATTTCCTTTTCTCCCTCTCTGACTATCGCCCACCAACTTTGCGAGTTTACGATACGAAAAAAGAAATAAAATAAAACCAAAAGGCGATTGTTTCCCCAACCCCTTACCCATTCCTACCCCTCCCCCATGACGTCCATCCATCACATTAACCGCGCCAAACACTACTCGCCCCCCGATTCTGCAGACATTTCTCCGCCCATCTCGCCGCCGACGCTTTCAGACTCCCTCCACCCCGGGCGCTCTGTATCAGATCCCCCCTCCTCTCAGCCGCCCCCTCGCCGGTCACTTTCCCCAAACTCAGATCATCCGAAATCCGATGCTGATTCTTCTCTCTTGGTAGCAACTCTGGATGCCAATCCCTCCACTCCACCTTCCCGACCTCGTGTTACCCACCGTAGGTCTTCTCCGCGATTGCAAACACCGGCTGCCACCTATTCCACCAACTCGGACCTTACTTTCCTAACTTCTCGCACGCCCAAACCTTTATCAAGGCGTTCCTCCTCCCGTTCAACTGCATCTTCTTCCGACACATCCCCCCCGCCTTCTTCTCATACTCGCACTCCCCAGCAAAATTCTGCTGGAATCGGCCGCAAGGTTGCCGACTCCTTACAGCTTTTCAAAGAATCAGTATCGTTGCCCGAGACGGAGATCATAAACCCCCTTGCTTTTGCTACGACTTGTTCCCCGTCACACCGAGGGATAAGTACTCATTCGCCAAGCGATGACGATGAAGACGTCATAGGTCCTCACTTCGAGTTTGTCAAACGTGCCGATTGGCAGGAGCGGGAAGCAGCCACTCATCGTAGAGAACGGAGCATGCTCACCTGGAAGTGGCTCGCGCTCGCGAAAGTATTGTCGGAGTTTCCCAAGAACGCCGCCAAAGTCAGTCGCGTAGGAAGGAACGCGTTGATATATCAAAGGATGGTGGTCTTGATGATCGCACGCTGTCCTCCAAAGACTTGCCTAGACAACGGGACACTCGCGGTCGCACCCGCGATCGCCAACAATCTAGCCTTGCCTTCCCCCCAGGTACTCAACCGATCCCTCCCACCCCATCTCATCATGACCTCTGTCTTACACCCATCGTGACGTCTCTATCACAATCCCCTTGTTCACCACACAGGCGCATCTCTCTACCTCCATCACAGTTCCAGCCTTCTTCGGACTTTCGGCCCCCTAGCATTCTCACCTCCTCTCACCACGCACATGCTTCCGAAATCACCCATTCACGATCCCCAACCCCCATTCGTACAGTGTCGCGATTGCCACCCGGCGTCCACCATGGTCCAGTGTCTACGCCGTCTCCATGGACTACTGATGACGAATCTGCTTGGGAGTCAGCATCTGTCACGAGCACGCCGTCTATTTCCTCTCCAGTCTCTCCTCCAGAACCTCTCGACTCAAATCCGGGCGTAACCTGGCCGACAGATAATGAGTATGACATGTCTACCCGTACTCCCGTCGACGACGACATTGGTGTTGATGATCGGTACACCTCTCAATTTGAACCCTCCGAGGATGTCCTGCCGCATATACCTCTGCGACCCTTTCGGAACCAAGTGGGTGGGCACACCTCAATATACAAATTCACCAAGCGAGCGGTGTGTAAGGTACGTGTTCCCCCTCATTATTCCTTGTGGTACACTTTTAACGTTTCACTCAAACGTAAAGCCTCTGGTTTCAAGGGAGAATCTGTTTTACGAGGCTGTCGAGCGTGAAGCGCCCCCATTACTTGACTTCATACCTCGCTACCTAGGTGTTATGCTTGTCAGCTACCGCAAGGTACCAAGGAGCAAGGAGTCCTCAGTCAGACCTCACGATCATTTACCCGCGCGGCCTCCTCTCCACAAAGCTGTTACCGATACTTCTGCTTTGAAGCAATCTAAATTGTCGTCACACGAAAGCCATGAAGGTGACACTGACCGTGACGATGAAGACACCGAACTTCCGGAAGTTATCCTCGATCGCAATCGTCATATCGTCCCAGAGTGGATGCTTCGACGTACTCGCAGCCGAACTCAATCGCGTGTCACTGTCCCGTCAGCTGGTTTTCTTAATTCTCACCGTTCACAGCGTCCGTTCCTTGCCAGCACATCTTCAAGTCCAGTCCTTGGCTCACCTCAGTCGCAGAGCAAGGCCGGGTCTACATCATCAAGCCCAGGTCCTTTGGCGCGTCATGGCCTGACATTACCCAGTTATGGTACTGATATTCCCTCAACGCCTGCCAACTCCCCAAATGTGTCTACGAAGGTGCTACGCCAACTTCCCTCCCCTGTGCATGGGAGGTTTGTCGTGGGTGGCGAGAATGACAATACTGGGGACGGCTGCAAGCGCCCTCACATTCGCACATCCCGCACCGAGACGCATTCACAATTGACATCTCCTCATTCTGCTCAATCTCCTTCAACAAACGGATGGTTTGATGGACTCGGGTCAACGACGGTCAACACCAAGCTGAGAGACCACGTTTTTGGTGCAATTATGCGCCGTTTTCAACGACGTCACGAATGTCGATGGAATGGCGGTATGCGCACGGAAGACGAGGGTGACGTCGCTGATGCTGAAGGCGAAAGCGACGGTGCGTCGTCCAAGGTCGATCCCATGGCCCGACGACGGAAGAAGCCTGGCTACGTCGACAGGCTGAAGGCAGAGGAGGTTGTTGCTCAAGTTGAGTCCCTACGGCGAGTGCGTAGTGAACAGGTCATGACAAGCGCCGCAAAGATGAGGGCTTTCCAAGATGTGGCGTCGAGCGCAAGTGGGGCGCCGGATATCTTTGATTTCGAGGAGGAACATGAAGCTCGGCTTGATGGTAATGGTGTAGCCATCCGACGCCGCAGCCGTTCACCCAAAGCGATCATTGACACGTCATTACATGGTCGAGCGGGGCATACATCTCCGCTCGAGGGACCGCACTACCCCATTGGCCACTCCGATGATGCGGTAACCCGACAGAATCATTTCATCCTCATGGAGGATCTTACCGGCCGCCTGAAGCGCCCGTGCGTCTTAGATCTGAAGATGGGTACGCGACAATACGGAGTTGATGCTGCAGCAAGCAAGAAGAAGAGTCAGCGCAAGAAGTGCGATCGCACGACCAGTAGATCGCTTGGGGTGAGAATTTGCGGGATGCAGGTGAGTTTTACGTCCCTCTATAGACGTTCACAGGCTCGCATTCGTAGTGCCGTGTATCGGTTCGCCCTCGTTCGTCTTATCAACAATTCTGCTGACGCTGTGTCGATGGCACGATTTCAGGTCTGGAACCACGTCACGCAGTCCTATGAAACCCAGGACAAGTACCAAGGTCGAGAGATCAAGAAAGACGACTTCCCTGCTGCACTTTCATCGTTTTTACACAACGGTGAGCATCTGCTTGCACACCAGATCCCATGTATCCTTGGCAAGATCTATGCTCTCGCGCGCATCATCAATCGCCTGAAAGGCTTCCGGTTTTATGGCTGCAGCCTCCTATTCATCTATGACGGCGACTCTGAGGTCCAAGAGGCACTCGAGACCAGTTATTCGGAACACACACACCCACGCCACCATCGGGGAGAATCACTGGAACGTCACCGTAGGCTGCACCAGGTTCCTGAGAGAGGACCCTTGGAGAATTCCCCGAAGTCCCTCCGACGCTCATACAGCGAAGACCTGCTCAGTGGTCCCGTCGATCAACGATCTTCACGGAAGCGACGGCGTGGCGAAGTGAACATCCGCATTGTAGACTTTGCACATATGACGACCGGCCATGATTGGCAGCCGTATCCGGACGGATTCGATCATCGTAGCGCACAGGAAGCCGATGGCGGGAAGGGCTACTCGGCGGACGTCGACCCTGTTACCGGGCTGATCTACGCCCGTTTCCCGCCACATGACCCTGACGAGCCCGATCGTGGCTTCTTGTTCGGCTTGAAGAACCTTGCCGAGTCGCTCGAGAAGATCTACAACAACGAGCGTCTGAGGCAAGTAAAGTCGCGCGATGATGCAAGTGCGCCGAAAGACCGGCTACCACCGCTCTCAACCGACTCGAAGCGCGTGTTCCAGGAGATCATGAAGCTGGAGGACCCCGACGATTGGGGATACCTGTCAACATGATTGTCTTGTTCACTTCTGCCCTCTTCTTTTTATACTGTGTCTATAGTCTCCCTTTTTCTAACCTGCATTTATCTCAAGCTTTGCTATTATTTCCACATTTCCCTCATCGCATTTGTCTATATCCTCGCAATCATGTCGATGCTGCCTTGCACACATAACTACATTTCTTTTGGTTCGAGGACCGCCACGATAATATTACGCTGCGTGTATGTAATGACATAACAAGTACCGTAGTACTTGGACTGGCGGCTTCTGCTTTCTAGCTCATGATCATTGCTTGTGTGGGGTGTGGCCGAATAATAATTATGTCTTGTGATGATTTTACTGCGGCACGTAACTGTCTGATTGCACATTGGTATCCACGATGGCTGTCTAGCAAGAGAGTGCATTATATTCGCCTCTGCAACTGCAAAAAGTCTAAAGTCTCGAGGTCTGTGTAGCATTTAGGGTTTTATTCAGAGTCGCCTGCCTGGATGTATCTCTGCCGAATATCCTTCCATTGTTTCTGAAGAAGGCGTGAGTGCCTCGTTGAAACGGACAAAGGGAGGTTCAACGCACGCCACGATTCCAAGAGTCCCAAAGATTGGTCACTCCGACGTCAAAACCGACGCCGAAGGCGAATGCCCCAACAAATATGGAGGACACAAAGACACCTTACGAAACGAACGCACAGTGAGAAAGCCTGCGCCGAGTTGAAACAAAATACTCACTATTTCGCTTGGCGAACGTGTTGTAAAAAGCAGTTGCGAACTGTGGGACACGTTGATACGAGGAGAAGCGCAAAAGAGTAAAGTTAATCTCACCCCCATGGTTGGATGGATATACAAACAGATAAGTGGGATGGAGGACGAAGACGATGAGGTGTTTGTTGCGGGGCTCAGGTTCGGGTGTGATCGGAGTCTGAACGGGCCAGCGCACTTCTGCGTACGCCAGAACTACACCAGCGAATAATAATGGCTCTGCGAGCACTACGAGCCTCCACGTCAAACCTCTCGCGACAACCCTGGCGTTCTCTCTCCACCTCACTACCGCGGCACAATCAAGCCGTCCTTCCCGATGAATTCGACGTCCCCGAGACCGACGACGTCGGTCCACCCACCAGCTCACTCTATCCATCGCCCGCCGGCCCCAACAACGGCAACCCTCTACGGCGGGACCTCCTAGACGGGCTTCCCGACACGTAGAGGTGCTCAACTACCACGTCCACGTCGCATGCACTCCCAACAACACACACATCGTAATGAGCGACGAGCGCGGTCTGCCAATCAAGAACGGCTGTTGGAGTGGCGGGTCCTGCGGCTTCAAAGGCGTGAACCGCTCCGGTACGAGGCGGGATACCAGTGCGCGGTGCGTGCGTTCGCGCGCGTCAAGACGCTCGCGCAGGAGGTGCCAGGCGCACGCTTCGAGTTTCGGTTTAGGGGCTTTGGGCAGGGCCGTGATGCGGTGTTCAAGGCGCTCATGACTAGCGAGGGTGACGAGGTGCGACCGTTCGTGAATTGCGTCACGGACAATACGCCAATCAAAATTGGAGGGACGAGGGCCAAGAAGACGCGGCGGTTATAGCGCACGTGCGTGCGTGGCGTATGCGTGCATGTTCCGCTCAGACAGCTTACGCTTACTCCGTCGGACCATACCGTTACTATATATTCGAAGTTTCGTTACTTGGTCGTATATCTGTCAGACCTTTCGCAAAATGAGTACATTTTCTATAAATCAGCCACATCATAAACATTAAATTGTACATAGTCATAGAGAATATCCTCTTTTCATTGATTTTTACTGTTATTTATTGCTGAGTGTTCACAGCAGTGATATTTATTTAGACTACACCTTTTCGCAATTTGGTCACGCACTTGTCACACTTACGGAACATCCGGGCGCATTGATGCCCAGCTACAGGCGCTTCAAATTGGTCATCGATTTTCACTCCTGGTGAGCTTGAAGATGATTCTTTCCACAGCTGATCACCTTAGATCGCTACTCTAGATTTATATGCACAGTCCATGTATGTATGTTACCACTACAAAGAAAAAAGTGTATGGAAATACCGAGATCGGAGGATCGAGATGTGAGAATGTTGCACAAGACCACCACCGAGGTTGCGATTTTCTGTGACCGCAAATTTAGATAAAATTCCCACTTTCTTATGATCATTCATCTACAATACTACTTTATCTAGGGTTTTTCTTTGTGAATTTGAATGAGAGAAATGGTCGATCGAATCGAATCATGAAATGCGAAAGTAAGCTTACATGCGAAAAGGTGCTGACGGCATAGTATTATCGTTCCAACGTAGCCCGTCCGAGTTGCGACTCGTGGCAAAGTGTTATCGCCTTCGGAGTTTTCGTTCGCTCGGAGCAGTGCCGGGTATAAGTGGGCCCCAATAAGGGATATCGACTACGATACATCAGGTTCGTGTGTGTTAATTAGGTCGGCTGATGAGCATCTGGTCCGAATGAATATACTCCCCAACCCTCGCGAACATTAGGAACAGCAAAGTCTAGTGATGTGAAAGAAGATATTAATCGCAAGGCAACCATCTGCCCTTTACACTGCGACGGGCGTTGCTGGCACACCCTTGATGCCAAGCCTCCTCCGCTTGTGTGCAGGGCCGCCATCCGATGGTTCGTCATCATCCACAACGACGATAGGGGATTCCGGGCCAGTTTCAGCCTCCACTGGTTCATCGGAGCCGCCCGATGGCGAAGGCGTGGGTAGCAGTGCGTCCATAGGCGGCGGAGCATTACGCGGCGGAAGTGGCGTAGTTGTAAACAACGCTGTTCCAGGATGTGATTCCGTTTGAGCGCTTGGCGCAGAGCCGCGAGCGCGCTTCACGCGACCTCGCCCGCGCGCACGACCTTCTGTCTTGATGCGTTCCTTGAGAAACCGCACGATGTGCCCCTGCAGAATCTCAAGCGCCTTCTGGGCGCCGAGAGCCTCCAGCTCTCGTAGCTGCTCTGGCGTGAGATGGGAGAAAATCGTAGGGTTGAGAATCAGCTGGTTCTCGTGAAGCACGATAGGCGGCGTGGAGAGATGCGGCGTGGCAGCGTTCGCGTCCTGAACCGCGCTGGGTGTGGCTGAGGGATGCGAGGCAGGAACAGGTCCTATGATGATAGGGAGGATTACAGAAGCTGGGATGGGGGGAATGGGTGACACTATGGTGGTATCGGAGGACGACGACTCTGCAGGCGGAGTAGCGCTCACACCCTGAAGTGACGTCAAATTTGACTGGGTAGATCCGAGCTGCGCCAATGTCGAGTTCGCAGTTCCATTCGTTAAGGACTGGTGTGAGGGCATGGGAAATTCATCCTTAATCGACGGCCCTGGCATCAGTTGTGGAGCAGCTTCCCTCTTGAATACCAAAGGCGTGGACGTAAGAGGCGGTGGTAATGGCCCTTTCGGTTCACCGCGCACACTACGTTTCAGGGGAGGCTCTAGCGCAACTGTCGTCTTGCCCTTCCTACCACCAGGCTTGGAGTCTTTACCTCCAGAAGCAGCACTCGAAGCCGCACGGGCTTCTTGCTCTTCAAACATGCGCTCGCAGTCAGCCTCCACTGCCCAGTAGAACCCCTTGCCACGTTCGCCAGCAGACCTCTCTATCTTCCGAAAGGCTCGGTTCGAGGAGAGATTGTGTCGGACTGATTTCTATATCAGAGGTCAGTCGAATTCATTCGACACGTCACAATGTGACACACACCTCCCAGCCCGTCTTCACATTAAACCGATACCAGTCGAAATTCTCTATCATCCATGAAATGATATCTTGCAAAGTTGCCTTTCCCCCAAGCGATTTGATAGCGCGGTAACAGAGCTGCGCATATGTGAAAGGTGGCTTGGGTGGCATGTCTTCGGGAGCAGGCTTCACTACCGGTGCTGGAGGTTCCTGCTGTTTGCGGGCCTTTCCTGCAGTGGACTTGGCTTTGCCAATTGCATTCGAATTCGGAAGTGCTTGGGATATTGGCGGAGGTAGGGGCGGAGCTTTCCGTGGCGGAGTAGATGTCAGGCCAGGGGGCGGAGAGCCAGAGGGAAGCGGCGAAGGGGGTGAAAGAGAGGTGATGTCAACAGACGGAGAACGTTGGCGCCCGGTAGAAGGTTCGGGAGTAAGAGGCGGAGTGATAGTGATCTCAGGGGCAGGCGGGGGTGGAAGCACAAAGTGGAACGTGCGCGAGGCTATTTGGATCTGCGACCTGCCCGGTTATCAGCTGACGTATAGACACACATGTGGACTGGAGGGGGATTACCGTTCGCTCAGGGCAACTTTACTTCCTTTACCACACCAAGCCCCGTCAACCCAGGCACCATTCCTGCCAGCACGACAAGAACGAAGTGCTCCTCCTCCTCCTCGTATTCGATACGGGCGTGGAGACGCGAAACACTCTTAAGAGGGCCCAGATCGACGTCCACCTGTGTCTGTTCAGACGAGGAGGCCGTCGATGTAGGGATGCAACGACGACCGATTGTGACGTTGAGGGTCTGGAGGTAGTAGGTGAAGTTAGGGAAGACCAGACTATAGTACGCGCTGATCTTGTCAGGAGAAGAATCTGCGTTGAAAGAAGAGTCTTCTATGATCGCTGAGACGCGCTGAGAGTCTTGAGGGGATGCGGTACGAGAGGCCATTGTTCGAGATGTCGTATCTTGAAAGAGACGGATGAGTTGTTCCGACTCGACTGGCAAGACGCTCCTATCACGTGACATTACTCATTACACCCGCTTCCCAATACCGGGCCGGGGGTCGTCTCTCGCGAGCGAAGACGAATGGCAAAGTCATAAAATGAAGTGGACCATAAGGGAAAGAAGTGGTCAGAGAGAGGCAGTGTCAGTGAGTCGTATAATCAGAGTCCCCAATCGCGAGAAGTGCCTCCCACTTTTGAGCGCTAAGTGACAGTCCCAGATTCACTTTGCTAGATATCGCACTTAAGTTGATCACGCGCAAGTTATGAAACACAAAATCACAAGTTATCATTCGGTGCAAAAAAGGTAAAGGTTGAATGATGTAAAAACGGATGGTAAAAGGGCTATACATGTCCGAAGTACGAGAGGCTACCATAACAAAGACGGGTCGATAATCGCGTCGGCCACGCCCCCGACGAGACCGAAGGCCTGCACGAGGGAAGTGCCCGTGAAGTCGCCGACAAGCTGGACAGCGAGAAAAAACCGTCAGCGCGTGAAGGGGAGAGGAAAGGAAAGGAAAGGAAACAGCCGAACCCAATCACCGAGCCAACTAGCCAGAGCCCCTCCGCTTTCATCGACAACCAGCCCGACAATAAAAGAGTGTAGTAGAAGAGCAAGACAAGAAGAAAAGGAAGCGAGACGGACCCACCTGTCTCCAGCTCGCTGACGTCCCCGAAATAAATTTTCGTGGTAAATGGACCGCCTCCTAGGCGAGGACCGGGTTGAGGTGGGCATGTTGGAAGCGCTTGGTCTTGTGGAGGACCTGCATAATGAAGGAGATAGGGTGACGTAAGTACGTCGCAGGAATCGGTGCGCCAGAACCGCTGGTGAGGATGCCACCGACGCGGTTGAAGGCGTCAGCGACGCAAGACCCTGAGTCCCCTTTCGCAGAGAACACGCCCGATCATTGTTGATGGGAATCACTGGCCACTCCCTCGACTCCTCGTACTGGTCGGCAAATAGGTGCGGGTGTAAGACGAAACGTTGTTCGCCTTACCGATGGTCGTATCAGTCTTGGCGCCGTTCTTAAAGGGATCAAGCACGACTCGCCAGTAGCATCGAGCATAGGCGGCTTGGATAGGGCGCTCTCGGGTACCTGGTCTTGGAGCTTCACGAGACGGTCGACGGGAAGTTTGGGACTCGAGGGGTGCAGATAGACCTTGTTTATGAAGTTATGGCCAGTGTACTTCTTGCCTATGTTGATGGCGTTGCCGATGTAGTTGCGTTTGTCAAGCTTACCCGGGTCGATCTTGATGACGGTGAGGTCCAGGGTGTACATGCCAGGATCGGAGGAGAGGACGATGGGAGGAGCTCAGGCGAGTTCCCCGAATACACGGTTCTCTTTCGCCTCCCAGTGAGTGGTAATATCGTGGCGAAAGGTCTCGAGTGCCTTCAGTCCCTCCTCCACATCCTGCAAATCCCGTACCGCATACCTACGCTCTTTCACCGACGCGGGTCTTCCTTGCCCTTAACCGTCTCGACCCTCTCCTCGGCTTCGATGATCGCGAACTGTTGTCCCCTAATCTCGTAGTCGATGGCGGCGAGCTTCTCACTGAACCCGGAGGTGCCAAGGATCATCACTTCTTCACACGTCTTGCGTCGTTCCTCTGCTCGTATTCCTTGTTGTCGTCCTTGTCGAGGGGAGGACAACGTGCCGGGCGGTGGCGAGGTAGATGTTCTTGTCGTTGCCGCCGGCGCTGAGGTAGAAACCTCTCGTTCCCTCAGCCCAGGGTCTATCCTTAGCGGAGATCGGGACGCCGAGGGTGGCGGTGAATGGGTTACGAGCTGTGAAAGTTGGGTCGTACAAGGGGACGGGATCAAGGGGCCTATTGCCCGCCTGTCTCAAACGCGAGACTCCCTAATCTCTACGTGGTAGTCTCGGATACCCCAACTGTCGATGTATGTGCGACATCCATGGGCGACGACGCTGCCCTCCTTAAAGTTAAGCGCCCCAACTCTACGCCAATCCAGATGGTGGCCAGGTCAGAAGACTCTCCGACTTCGACGATACGGACGGCGTCGATACTGATCCAGTTTACGGACATCGTGTTCAGGCAACGGCGAAGGCCGGTGGCTAGACCGATTTCCCAAGGACCAGCGAGGGGGTGGTCGCCCAGATCCTCAGTCCTTTGAGGATAGAGTAGGCCTCGGGCCAGATGGAGGCTCGAAGGGGCCGGGTTTGGTGGTAGCAATGAGGGGTGGCGTGGAGGGCAAGCCCTTGTAGTAGCCCTTAGATAGAACTCTGTTACCACGAACGGGGTGGGTCCGTCATTGTAAGACGTTCGGTAGCAGAAGAAAAAGCTAAAAGTTCCACCGCTGGACGAAACATTTGTGTGGAGAGGGGAGACTGCAACGCCTCGGCCTCGTCCGTCTGCTTGAAGGCTATGGCGAGCTTGGGGGGTCCACTGAAAAAAGGGCAAACAAAAATTGGTACGGGAAGGCACTGAAAAGCGAAAAGGAAACGCACTGGTTGTAGATGTTGTGTTCTGAGATACGGAGAAGAGCGACAAGAGTTAAGACGCGTTACGCTCGTGACCAACCTGTATATGATAAAATCGATATACTGCAGGTGTATCCTTCACTAGGTGTCGACTTTGGGTCGACCGTGTAACTTCCTGTGCACGCTCGTACGTTGATACTACGAAAAAGACGCTGTGGCAGAATGGGGTGACCCCTTTTCGGTGACATAAGGGGTGGCAAGTGCATATCTTGTAACCAAAGGTAACGGAACTACGGACGTTGCAGCGAGAACCGTAGCCGTGGTCATACACACACTCTCGTCCCTTTGCTTGCGGGACCTGTTTTTATCAGGTGATTAACGGCTTCCTCCAGTTTAAAGCTTGATGATGATGCATGATGCCTTAGCTTGAATAGAAAAATCTTTGGAGGAAGCGATGGTTTGATCTCAGTTATGTTTAAAGAACGAAGAATTTGAGAGATGTCGATACATCGGATAGCCGATTGACCTTGGGAGTAACGCACGTGACATACATAATTTGGATATAGACGTTCACGGTCTACGGTATGGAGGCAACTAAATCAAAGGCAGACGACCTCGCGGACAAGAATGTGGACTCTACTGAGACAGAGCTTCGTTACGCTGCCTATGGTGCTCGTCTAAGGACCGCCCTTCGAGCTAGCCATCGCTATTTCGCATATGTACAGTACTTCCCTCATCTCCATCACTCGCGACGATATCTGAACTGTTCTCAGACCAGTGACGTCGGAGAAGCTTTTCGACCTATCGTGCCTCCTGCCCTTGTCACGGCGGCGTACGGGTTTCATGGTTATACCTAGTGGGGTAAGATCCTACCCCAATACATTGTGTTGCATAGCCAACCATTCTTCCCTTCTCAAGGGACGTGAGCTATGAATCTTACAAGCTCACCGCCGTGGACCTACACCGTTTGAGGCTGCTCATTTCACAGAACCAACTCGCGTTGGCCTCGTTGCGGTGAAGCGAGCTGTTTTCCAATCCGTTGCCTCGATGTGAGTCCTCAACCCGTCTTCACGCTCCTGACATCACACATACTCGTGAATCAAGGGCACTTCCTGCGTTCACAATCCATACGGCCGTCAAGCAGGCAAAGAAGGCGTTTGATAAATCAACTAATCCCAGACTCCGCGCCTGGGGTCCAACCGTCACCGGTTTGGCTATCGTTCCTGCACTTCCTTACCTCTTCGACCATCCCGTAGAGACAGTCACTGATCGTGCTTTCGAGTGGGCCGAGCACCAGTTT
Organism: Lactarius quietus; assembly: GCA_015025155.1. Taxonomy (NCBI): domain Eukaryota; kingdom Fungi; phylum Basidiomycota; class Agaricomycetes; order Russulales; family Russulaceae; genus Lactarius; species Lactarius quietus. Next base: position 103,102 of record WITN01000073.1, on the reverse strand, counting down.
GCAAAATCCCGCGAATCAGGGAACGTCAACTGAGTGATATTACTATAGACTACTTGTGGGGTCTTGCACATTTACAGCGACTGGATGTCTATATCCTACTTTGGGTAATACCAAAATACAACTGCTGGCTATGATGACACGAGCTGACAATAAGTTATTGAGTCGACCTTGTTCGAAACTTCGCTTCGCCCCTGATAAATAATACCAGTCCAGAGGTCATATCATATCAACGACCCAATGCAAGTGGTATGGAGCTAATAGAGTCGGGCGGAATCACACCAGCCTCTGTGACCACTGCCGTTATACTCGATGGTGGAGTAAGGTCGTATAGGGGATCAAGGATCTCAAGGTTGGGTTGATTCTGGGTAGTCTTCGATCGACACGATAGAAATGGGTCGCCGGGAGGAGCTAGGCATATTGTCAATCCTGCGACGTCATAAAAGCGAACGATGCAGTCACCCAATTCGTTTTTTGTGAAGCTATCCAATCGCACACCCTCCGAGAATTTATACGTTTCGCAGCAAACTACAACTGGGACAGAATGCTGCTTCGCCATCATTGCCACGAGCGCCGTGCCCGCACGAGAGAAGACGGCGCCGTTTGAATGGATGGAATGCGCACCGAGTAAGACAATCGAGACGTCCGATATGACAGCACTTAAAGCGGGTAAAAGAAGGTAAGTGCACGGTATCGAGGCGGCCGCGAGAACGGAGAGGAGGCGTTTCCCTATGGTGCTTAAGCACGGACTAAACACTGTTGATACGAATAAGCACACCTTCGAGCATTGGGCGTGAGTCAACAACGACAACAGAGAACGTGGTTCCTTCAGCCCATGCTTCCAGTATAACCTTCTGAACGACTGATGACCTGACAACATTATCAGATGCGGACGGAACCGGAAACCAGGGTGTAGCCACCTCGCATAAGTCAGCACCACGTCGCCATGATGGATCTTTTTCATTGCAGTTTCCTGAATGACCTGATCCGCGATAATAATCCGATCTCGGATATAGTTATCTATCTTGTTGCAGAGTGCGTCCTTCGCCTGTAGGTTTACAAGCAAATAAGAGTTAGGATCCGACGAACGAGATGTAGGGCGCACATCCTGTTCGGGAAGATCGATATCAGAGCCACTAATCTCCAACTTGAGCTGCCGAATTGCATTTCCCATCGTCACTGACATTGGGCGTGCAGACACCAGATGGCTAATCTGCACGGAAAGATGTGTCATAAGATGCCTTGACAGCGTGTTGTTCGGTGGTGTAGTGTAATCTTGTATGACCTTCGTCGGATGATTAGCACCAACACACCGTTCAGCCGACGAAGGGAACCCACCCGTCTGAAGACAGAAAGCGTTGCAATACATCGTGCGTTCGCGCCGCAAATCTTGAATTCTGCAAACATCAAGCCGAGGTGGACGATGGCTGGGTGCACATTGCCTTTGGCAGCGTGGACTGCAGGCTTTTGGAGAGCAAAGTGTGAAAATATGCGGACACCACGGGAGCGTCCGTCTGCTTCTTCGGTAGCAGTCACCCTAGAGTCCTTCGTGGTTTTGGCGCTCGGACCTGCAGTCAAATGACCTCTCGCCTGCACAGGAGATTCGGCTCCCCTACTGCCCTTCCTTGGGGTTTGGGACGCAGGGGCAGCCGAATGTGGCGGTTTGGCTGTAGGACCGCTGGGTTGTGAGCCAGCTGCAGTCTTCGCTGCTTTTGCGGCGCGTTGTTTCTCCTGTAACTCTCTTCTTTCAGCTTTTGTCATCTGCTTCTGCGGTCGCGACGGAGGTTCGGTTTGAACAGCTCCATTAGAGGGTAAAGCAGCGGACATGGCAGTAGTTCTAGTCAGTAGCGAGTCAGTCGAGTCAGCGTGATGCATAATTATGATTACATCATCAACGCCCCACTCGTGACCATGTGACTCTGTGACGGGTCTTCAAACGCACATTCTTGACGAGCAAACTCAAATCGTCTTTACTTTAGCATGGTACGTTCATCTTTCCCTTCTCTTCGTGCACCTTCTCACGCATAACTTTGAAGGGTGTCCCCGCATTATTCAGATGGTTGAGCAAGAAATACCCTAAAATAAGTCCGTGTTTCCTACTCCCACACCCTTCATATTTAATCTTATGTTTGTTCAGTCAGCAGTGTCGCGGAGGAAGAAGAGACTAAGATGCAAGATGAGGATGGGAATGACGTTGTCATTCCTGTTAACATGGAGGGTGCTAATCCCAACGAGGTCGAGTTCGACAACCTTTATTTAGATATGAACGGAATTGTGCGTTGTACTTTCTCTTCCTGCGTTAGACCTACTCATCGTGTCCAGGTTCATCCATGTACACATCCGGAGGGAAAAGTGAGTGGCCTTTCTAAGCAATCACCCTTGTTAACCTTTCTCGCTTCTCTTGCAGCCCGCGCCGGAAACGGAAGGCGACATGATGATCGAAGTCTTCAAGTACACAGAGCGAGTTGTCAACATGGTTCGACCCCGAAAGCTCTTATTCATGGCGATTGGTAGGTTCACCTTCCCTCTCAGCGACGTGTGCTCGGTAACATTCTTTTAGATGGTGTTGCTCCCCGTGCAAAGATGAATCAGCAGCGCTCACGTCGATTCCGCACGGCGCAGGAGGCACAGGAGAAAGAAGAGGCTCGCAAAGAGTCGGTCGCCATGTGGGAAGGTGTGCCAATCTCTTTTTTATCCAACTGTTCTTATATTAAACATCTGTACACACTCAGCGATGGGGAAAACTATAAGTGAAGACGAGAAGAGCAAGAAGGCCTGGGATTCTAATGCTATTACACCAGGCACACCTTTCATGGAGCTCCTGGCCAAGTCCCTACGGTATTGGGTGGTTCAGAAGTTGAACAACGACCCTGGCTGGAAACAGGTATATCACGTAGCTCATATATGCAGCCTCCTAGATTACTTACAAGTATCTAGCTCGAAGTCATCATTTCTGACGCCAGCGCCCCCGGTGAAGGCGAACATAAGATTATGGATTACATTCGCCGACAAAGGACGAATACAGGACACGATGCCAATACTCGCCATGTCATTTATGGTTTGGTATGTCAATAATTGTTCTGGCCTCTGTCTGCCACTCACGCTACCCCTCTTAGGACGCTGATCTTATCATGCTTGCACTAGCAACACACGAGCCTTATTTTAGGGTTCTGCGGGAGGATGTGTTCGCAGATTCTGGCAGCGCTACTGCGTGTCGTACCTGTGGCCAAGAAGGACACTTTGCCGCCCAATGTACTGCATTGAAGTCGGAAATACAAAAGCCGCCGATGGAGAAGAAACCGTTTATTTTCCTCGACGTCAGCGTTCTGCGCGAATACTTGGAATTCGAACTCAACGTCAATACGCCTTTCCCATTTAATCTTGAGATGGCAATTGATGACTGGGTACTCTTAATATTCTTTGTCGGCAATGACTTCTTGCCCCACCTTCCATCACTTGAGATTCGAGAGGGCGCGATCGATACGCTACTCAAAATTTGGAAAGATGAGCTCCCGAGAATGGGTGGCTATGTCACCAATCATGGACAATTAGTGTTGCATCGCGCTCAGATTATTCTTGAGGGTCTCGCGAGGCGTGAAGATGATATCTTTAGGAGACGTCGTGAATGTGAGCATAGCCAGTTTCTTGTCCTCTGAGCAGCGTTTATAGCAGCGTTTAGCCGAAGAACGTCAGAACCAGAACGCGAAACGGCGCAAAGTAGAAGCAAGTACTGGGACAGGACCCTCGCCAAGCCTAAACCTGACGGCCGATCCGAACGCCCCTCGTAGACTCAGTGACTTTGCTGCGAAAGCAGATTCCATTGGCCTGGGGGGTGTTAAAGATGCAGAAGCAGTCAGCAACGCCGGTGCCGCGGCATGGGCCCTTGGCGGATCGAATCGCGACGTCGTCGCTAACCGCGCTGCCATACGGATGGCAAATCTGAGTGCCGCAGAGACACTAAAGGCAGAACTGGCCTCGTTGGTGCCTGTGAAGTCCCGTGCTCAACCCCAAAAACCGATCTTAGCGCCCCCGCCCCCTCCAGCCGCTCCTGTTGAATTCAGTGCGGTGCCTGCGACTGTAGCAGATGTGGATATAGAAGTCCCCGGATTTGGGACCGGCGATCCTGAGGCTCTTCTGGCCAATGCTCACGCGGATGCTATGAGTGTCAATGAAACCGAGACTATTGCTTCCACTGACAATGAGGTTCCGACTGTGGCAGGTGTGAAGCGACCCTTTGAGGCCCTGGCAGATACCCCTGAAGATTCCGTGGGAGAAAATGATGCCGAAGCAGAGACCGAAGCAGAGCCTGCTCCACGTGCACTTGATTACAAGGTTAATTCCGATGGTACTGTCGAACAACCGGACACGGTTCGGTATGTTGCTTTTATTTTCAATGTATGCGTTTGCATCTTTAAAACTTTTCTAGACTCTGGGAACCTGGATACAGGGAACGCTATTACCGTCAGAAATTTGACGTTGAGCACTCAGATCAGGAGTTCAAGAAAAAGTATAGTGTTTATCTACAACCAGCCATATCATGCTCATCTGTCTTCCAGACTTACAACCCATTACGTAGAGGGTTTGGCTTGGGTACTCGCGTACTACTATCAAGGCGTACGGCTTTAACTTTAGTCGACCCTATCTGGTTACTGATGGTATCCGACCTCCAGACTCCCTCGTGGCAATGGTATTATCCATTTCATTTTGCACCTTTCGCCGGCGACTTTGAAGAGATCGACAAAATGGAGATAAGTTTCGATCCCGGAAAGCCTTTCCAACCCTTCGAGCAGTTGATGGGTGTCTTCCCAGCAGCGAGGTCAGTTCTGCAACGACTTTGTCGCCACTATACTTACTTGTCATCCGCCAGCCGGCAACATATACCTGCCGTCTTCCATCCTCTCATGACAGAGGAAGATTCCCCAATCATCGATTTTTACCCCACGAAGTTCGACATTGACATGAACGGCAAGCGCATGTCATGGCAAGGCGTAGCCCTTTTGCCATTCATCGACCCAAAGCGACTTTTGGATGCGATGGCGGTTCACTATCCCAAGTTGACGGAGGAAGAAGTTCGACGAAACACCTGGGGCGACAACACAATTTTCACATCAGAGGAACACTCTTTGTACCCCTCTCTCGAGGCTCTGTACGGGAAGAAAAAGAAGCAGGAGGTGAGTTAGCTTGTAAAGTCCATCTACGAACTCGATCATGAAGAGTTTTTAGGCCGTTCCGATTGATGTAGAAGCCAGCAGGGGTATCAGTGGAAGCATAATTCCGGATCCTGACTGCATACCTGGCTCCACTTACTACAGCCCTCTTGTCGAGCAAGGTCAAGATGATATTAAGCACGATCGTTCGCTATCGGCTGTCTATCTTTTCCCCAAGCAACTGACCCCCCACCGTTCGATTCTTCTTCCTTCGGTGCGTCGCCCACCGCGCGTTCTCTCTCCTGAGGACCTTCGTGGAGGAGCAAACAGACGCGGTGGAGGTGGAGGTAGAGGTGGTTATGGTAATCACTCGTATGGCAATCATGCTGCATCCTCATTTCCAAATCCTGCCTATCACGGTCCATCGCCACCTACCTACAGCAACGGACGCGGTCGACCATCCAACGATTACTCACACGGATACGCCTCGAATTCTTCTCGGCCGCCACAACAACAACAATACAGCGGCGGGTATGGTTCGAGCGGTCCTCGAACATTCCCTCCCCCTCCCAGCTACGGCGGGAACTCTTACGCCAATGGCCGCGGTGCCCCATCGAGGCCGGTTTCGGGCCCATATGGCAGGGGTGGGTATCACTCTGGTGGGCCCTCAAGTAGAGGCGGATATGGTGGTGCCGGGAATGGCGGTGCCGGGGGCGGATATGGCGGCGGAGGCGGCGGGGGGAATTATGGATATGGATATGGCGGAGGCTTCAACAATAATACTCCATCGTATTCGGGCGGATATAGTTCTGGTAGCTATGACGGTGGCTATAGTTCTGGGCGTGGCGGACCGCCACGAGGACGTGGCCGAGGCAGAGGATTCTGAGGTTCTGCCTAGCGACTTTGGCTTGCCTTCTCATCACTTTTTATCTCTTTTTGCATATCCGCTCACTAGTTCAACGCTTCGTGTAATCCAATATAGTATTCCGTGAAACTACGGTATTACAGTGACTGGTTCAAAGCTCTGTTAGTACATATCCGACCGATCCCCTTTCTCGTCAGCTATAGACTGCAATCCTCAACTGCGTTAACTAATATGGAGGGGAAAAGGGCCCGTCACGCGGGGCAACGCAGGTGATGTAAAGGGCGTATGTTCTTTCGCGCTCACGAGCACGACGACGGGCCTTCTTCTCTTTGTTCTTGCGCTTCTTCTCAGCTTTGCGCTCCACCTTCTTCCTCTTCGAATCCGCGTATGACCCATAATAGCCACCGCCGCCGCCACCACCACCCCACCGCGCCCGTACTTGTCGTCAGACTGGTCAGACGAATCGGAGGATGTCAAGTCGCTCGTGTCCGAGTCGGACTTGTCGCCAAACCCTGGGAGGTTGCGTTCGATTTGGCCGAACCCTTGTCCGGAGCGTCGCTCGTGGCCCTTGAAGAGGACGACCTCCACGCCACGCGAGGCGAAAAACGAGTTGTTCCAGAGGTCGACGAGCTCAGCCGTGATGGTCGACGGCCGCGAAGAGCGGTTCGGGTCGGTCGTGGGGAGCTTTCCGCCCCACGCCAGCGCGACGTCCTACACCCATCGCTCGACAACCCAGAACAGCACGAGAAGGGGGAGGGTGAGCTTACCTGGCACAGGCGAATCCAATCTTCGTGATAGACGTCGTGCGGGACGAGCACCATCGGCATCCTCGGTATGTTATCGTAGAAGTCGTCCATGTCCTGGATCTTCATGGTCTCGAAGAACGTATAGGACTGGGCGAGGTTGGCGGGACGACTGAACCCATCGGGCGGGGGCAACATCGGCGGCTCGGGCCCTGCGAGAGTCGCCCCGCCACCCATGTGCGGAGAACGAGGTATAGCACCGGGATAAGTAGGTTGAGGGTACCCAGGCCCGCCGTACTGCGCGGGTACTGTGCCCGGGAGTGGTGAGGCGGCACGGGAACGGGGGCGCTGTGGGGCCGTCGCGTAGGGGGGATGGTTGGGGTTCGGCGACGGCGCGCGGGACCGGGGCCCCCCGAAGGCGCCGGGAATGGGAGACGGAGCGCGCGACCGTGGGCCGTACGCACCTACACCTGTCATGGGATTGGGCGAAGGGGCCCTAGAACGCGAGAGGATCGCCTGTTCCGGACCCGCACCGTGGTACGGCGAGGCAGCGCGTTGGTACGGATCTGCCGTAGGCCCGACGGGAGGGTAAGGGCTCACGCCGTACCCGGCGGCCGGCGCATAGCCGGGATTTGCTGCTGTCCCGATGGGCGATGGAGGGGCGATGGGGGGCTGGTACGGCGACGTGGGGGGCTGGCCGGCGATGGGAGCTTCGGTGTAGGTGCTCCTCCGTCTACTGTTATACTCACCCACGGAGGACTTTCGGCCGTGGCTAAGGTCAACGTTGTCCATGCGCCTTTCGAGGTCGTTCATGGGGTTCGTATATGCACCTGCTCCATACGGGGCAGCAGCGGAATAGCTACCGCTCATCGCTCGGTCCCTCTCACGAGCTTGGCGGTCTTTCTCTTTTTTCATGCGCTTAGCTTCCTTCTCCTCTTTGTAGATGCGCCGTTCCTCATCCTTCTGCCTACACATCCACCCAACAGATGTGTCAGAAGGCACGCATTAAAGGTTGAAAGTTAGCCCACAGACCATTCCCTCAATGCCTTGTCATCCTTATTGGAATTTCCTCGATTCCAAGATGACATGAAGTCCTGATTGATTGATTGATTGATTTCTTCTTTATCAGAGATAGCGGGGCAAAGGGTTGTACGACATACCGGAGCTGCTGGCTGTGCACCAGCAGGTATGACACTAGTGGCCTCAGCAGGTATCCACTGTATGCCACTGACGATGCCAGAATTCGTCTGATAGCTAGAATGAACGCAGTTATGATTAACGCGGTCTGGAAATCGAGCGAGAGTGTGTCCAACCTGACTGGAACGGCCCTTGGGTGAGCGCGATACCATTAGTACTCATCACACCGGTGATCTGATTGATCACGAGCTTACTTGAAAGGATGATAAGTGAGCCTGCCATCGGGGCTTGTGGAAGTTGTATAAGTTATAGTTCCTGGCTGGATTTGACCCCCAGGACCCGACGGGGGTAGACCAGTTGCACTCGGGACAGGACTAGGAGGTCCATAAGGTGACGGGCTGGATGAACGGTATATCGACATGGATCACTAACAACCAGGGACAACGTGTCTAGGAAGCGAGTGCACATATAAATACGGAGCATTCTGCCTCGTGCAGATGCATGCCATCAAGCCGCTAAGTAAGCTAACCCCTTCTGATCAGCCCAACCCCCAGATAGCGCTTCTGGGATATTCTCCCATTAGCAACGGAGGTACACACAAAGAATATATACAAAAGAGGCAGACGGGGCGAAATGTCATGTAAACCTCCACCAAATGAGAATGATTAGAATAAAGATTATAGCACCTAAAGGACCATATTGCCGCAGCATCGCATTGAAATTGATATTCCGTGCCGCCTTGCGATATTTTTCGGATTCTGAGCGCAACGAACTTGACAAATGCGACATCCCTGTGAACAAATAATCATTATGCTGAATCATGATGCTGGGAAAACACGTACTGTCAAGTGAATCGCCCCGCCATAATAACTCTTCCATATTCTTTGTCATGATTCTGGTCACGTCTTGCAGATCGTCGTTGAGTCTATCTAGACCGGAGCCCGCACTCGCTGCGCGCGTGTCCTGATACAGCCTAGCAGTCTTGGACATGAACGTATCTGGGTGCCAGTCGGAATTGAGCCAGAGCGGTGAACGCCCGAGAACACCCGCTCACCGAAACCAACAAATGCGTATGGCTTCCGTACGGCCTCTACCTTTGGACCATAGGAATTAGAGAACTCCTTTGCGAGTTCGTCAAGGTAAGAAAAGGCAAGCTTTCGTGGGTAAGACTTGTCCGCAATAGTCAAATATACGACATTATCGGCTATAAGGTAGCTGAAAGGAACAATGATCCACTAAATAGAGCTGAGACGGGTAGTGAGACATACTGGTGTGTATATGGTCCGCTCTCGATGGAAAGACGTGGCTCAGAATTCGACGAAAGACGCCTAAATATAACTTTCGCTTGTTGCTTGTGCTCCTGTAATGACTGCTCTGTCTGTTGGGCAGTCGTCAGATACGGATACACGCTTATTGGTTGAATGAAGGTCTACCTGTTCATCGTCTACACTAGCAGCAAGGGGTAGTGCGTCTGAAGCTCGGACTACAATTGTTGAGCGGACCATTTGGACGAAGGACAAGCGCAATGATTACTGTAGCCGAACACACTTCTGCTTTTGGTCCCGAGCCTACGTGGAGTCAGTCACCACGTGATGTAGCCCGTCGGTCAGACCTATAACCGATACCGGTCCCAGCGGCTCTATTACTCTGACTGCCAGTGAGAGTTCCCTATCATGGCCGTCGCAGACCTTTTCAACGTCAGAAAACAGGTAAAATCTCTCGTCTTTCTCTCTGATTCTGAAAATTTCAACTCACGTCTTCAAGCTCGCTTTCTATGGAGCATACCACTCTAATACGGTCAACGTCTTAATCCATGTCGTTTGCGTTCCTCTCATCATGTGGTAGGCAAGATCGATCACAAGTCTGCAGAAACCATCCATATTTCTCAACAGGTCATTCCAAGTGGCGGCTTACGATTTGCCAAGGCCGACGTTCCTTCCCCAAATCCAGTATGACCTTAACAATTACCTCAAATTCGAAGTTACCTACGGAACCCTACAAGGTTTTGTATGGCTTGCGTATTACTACCTACTCGAACCCACTGCAGCGGTAAGGGTGGTTCTAGGTGCATCATCCGCGTAGATCTCACCCGGTTGTTACAGCTCCTTTACACTCCTCAAGCCATTTTGTCTGTCCTAACTGCAAACGCGTTTGCTCAAAGAGACGACCATTTAAAAATCGCGCTTATTGTGCATGTAGCATGTTGGATTGCTCAGTTCATCGGACATGGCGTTTATGAAGGGCGCGCCCCTGCGCTGCTGGATAATATCGTTGGAGGTAGCGACCCATCACGCTAAGCATGCCGCGACCGTACTGACTGGAGCCGTTACTTAGCGCTCGTTCTCGCCCCATTTTTCGTCCACCTGGAAATCCTTTTCGAGATAGGTTACAGACCAGCCATGTACAAGCAACTTAAAAATGACGTGGGGGTCGAAGTTGCCAAGTTCAGGAAGCGCAATTAGTTGAGCTCCTCGCCTCGGAATGGCGAGTGCTTGAAATTGGGAGCTTCAAGTTGATCATGTGCTTGTTGTGGGTCTATTGTTTCTTACTGGAGTGCCCTGGCTTTATTCAATGGAATGACTTCGATAGTAGGTCGTCATACCCACTGTCCCTTTCACACTGTACAATTATTTATTTTTGTTCATGTCTGCGTGGCGAATCCCGCTTTAAAACAAAAATTCTGATCCATCCGTTATCCGAACACCCAGGCTTACGCAGCAAGGCTGCCAGGTGGGGGTAGCGCTGGTTCTCCGACGGCAGTCACATACGCCGAAGTCAATCCACCGTCAACCTTGAGATCGGTACCCTGCAGCCGTGTAAAGTCAGCCACCTCCTGGTCGTCTCGGCGAATAAGCTTACAGTCATGTAACTGCTCTCATCAGAGGCCACTGGATCGACATCAGTCTGGCGAATTCAGGGTGTAAGTCGCCACTCACGGAAAAGAGCTGCCTTGGCAATCTCGACAGCTTCTCCGAATCGGCCCATCGGAAGATGCACCAGGCGGCGGTCGCGTTTCTCAGGGGTGTCGAGGAAATCCATCAGCAGGGCTACGTGCTCGCACGTTCAGAATGCAAGTTAGTGTGACTACTGGCCTCACGTACGAGTTTTGAGGGGACCGCTGATCGCGACGGTCAGCTGGGAATTGATGTAGTGGGATCACGCTTACGGGCTGACAGTATTGACCCGTATGCCCTCGCGAGCGTGGATCATGGCTAGTTCGCGGCTCATGGCTAGTACGGCACCCTGGCGACTCGATGAGACTCGCTTGTGTGAGACACGATGTCTCGATCTACCTTCGACGCCGTATCTGGTGGTAATACGAATCGCGCTCCAGTCATGAAGCAACATCGTATAAGTGCTAACTTACAAGCAAGCTGGGGGGTCGCTGCGCCCACAGAGGCCACGAAGCTTGCAGTGTTGATGATGCTTCCACCGGCGTGTAACCCCTCCGTCTCGTCATTTGCATTTTCACGCATCGCAAGGATCGCATATTTGCAACCCCACCAGACTCCTTTCAGATTTATCTGCATGGTCAGATCCCAGATCTTCTCCTCTGTGTTGAGAGCATTGTCATCTTCGGGGTGCATGATCCCTGAACACAGGATAGGTCAAACGCTTGCATGATACGTGTGAGATACTTGCCCGCGTTGTTAAACTGGTGCGAATATTAAGCGCCGGAAAGTACGAAGATGAATCAGTACCATGATGTCCAAGCGACCAAACTCTTTCTTTGCAGTGTCGACTGCAGCCTTAACATCTGCCTCTTTCCCGACATCGGCCTTTACGGCGATGACTTTGACGTTTGGATGCTTCTGATGGATGATCTCGGCGGTCCTCTCGGCGGCCTCCAGCCTGACGTCGACGAGGATAACATTCGCGCCTTCCTGTGCGAAGAGGATGCTTGACTCCAGACCAATTCCGCTGACAAACAGATTAATGGGATGGCGCTCGATATCTGAATCTCATCTTACGATCCAGCACCAGTGATAAGAGCGACCTGAAAGGATAGGTTAGCAGGTTTAGAAAAGGAGGGGTGTATGGATTACTCTGTTGCGAAGACGTCCAGCAGACATGACTGACTTTGGCAAAAGGCAGATCAACCAGTCGCGTGAGCACGAAGAGGTGGTCACGTTGAGATATCGTCCAGCAGCCTGAATCGCATCCTTTAGGGCACATCGATGGCCAGATCCCGCTGGTGCTTGTCCTCCAACTCTCCCGCATGCTATCACTCGCCTCCTTTAAACCGACGACTTATGTTGCCCAATACCCTCGATGGATGATCGGGCGCCCATTGCTTATCGCCACTTCTGCGCTGGCATCGCTGGGAGATGCCATGTTCGGTTACAGCCAGGGAACTATCGCTGCTAACCAGGTACAGCCTTCGTTCATCAAGAGAATGTTTGGCAAGGACGTGACGATGGAGCAAATCCAGACAAGCGAAACGGGCGTTGATCCCTTTGTCGTCGGTGCGTAATCCCCGGCGCTACCCATCGGTTAGTGTGCTCAAAGTCAATGTAGCCATTACCGTTGCTTGTCTTAATATCACCGCTCTTTTCTCTGCTCTTTTCTCTGCATATGTCTGCGATATCCTTGGTCGACGCATGTCTGTGCGCATAGGCGCCGTCATCTATTTCGTCTCGGCTTTCATCCAGATCTTTGCTCCCAACCTCGCTGCGCTCATTATCGGACGCTCCATCCAGGGCATCGCCGTCGGCATGCTGTCCATGACCGTTCCCATTCTGCAGTGCGAAATTGCTCCCGGACACGCCCGCGGCCTATTTGTCTGTATCGAGTACCTCTGTCTGAACGCTGGCTTTGCGGTTTCTGCCTGGGTCGGATATGCCTTCTTCTTCGTTCCAAGCGAGATATCGTGGCGCGGACCGTATCTCGTGCAGGCTATTCTCGCCGCTGTGCTCTTCGCCTGGACGTTCTTTCTTCCGGAGACACCGCGATGGCTCATCAAAAATGGCTTTGAGATGGAGGGCCTCGCCACGCTTGCGGACCTCCATGGAACGGGCGACATTTACGACCCCGCTATCCAGGCGAGTTATGCCGAGATTGCGGCTACGCTCGAGCGTGAAAAGATGCTCGGCGAGGCAACTTGGGGCCAATTATTCAAGCAGTACACCCGTCGGACGGTCATTGGAATCACTTGTCAACTATTTGCGCAGTTCAATGGCATCAACGCCATCCTTTATTTCCTTCCGGAGAACCTTGGCCGCGCGGGGTTCACCGTACCTCGAGCGCTGTTGTACTCTGGCGCATGCGCGCTCGTCTATTGTGCTGGCACCATCCCCACAATGTTTCTGATCGACAAATGGGGGCGCAGGTTCTTTCTCTTGATCGGTAGTGTTTTGCTGGCGATGGCACTGGCGATCATCGGCGGGCTGCAGTACTATTCCAGCACGCTCCCTTTTGGCGACGCCCGCCTTCCTACCGCAAACGGCATTTTCGCCGCCGTCTGCGTCTATCTGTTCGTTTTTGGCGCTACGTCAGTCTTCTTTCCTCCTCCAGCTCGCGCACAGCACTGACTGCGGGTATCAGCTGGGGTCCGACTCCCTGGTTACTTGGAGCGGAAATCTTCCCTCTCCGCGCTCGCGCAAAGGGGATGGCGTTGTCCACCGTCTCAAACTGGGCGTGCAACTTCATTATCGCTTTCATCACACCCCCGCTCTTCAATGCTATCTCTGGCGGCTATTACTTCGTTCTCTTAGGGTTCTGCATCATCTCAGGGATGGTCGTGTACCTTGTCTATCCTGAGACCGCGCACGCTACGCTGGAACAACTATCTCAAGTGTTTGACGATACCTCCGTACTTGATTCAGGGAGGGTGGAGACCGCAGTACCTCAGCTTCTGTCTGGGAAAACTCGCTCGACGACAACTTCGAATGACACCGACGCGGATAAACTACAGCTTGCGTCTCAGGACACATCAGCCGTAAGTCGGGCATCTAGCAGCACGGCACTCGAGGAAGTCTCTCCGGGTATTTCGATGCATGAAAAACCTTGACTATTACGCTGAGTATGATGTGTGGAGGACTTAGGGTATTCTAGTGGATATATGTACAGAGGCATTGCATGGACAACGAATACGATGTGTGACTGGAAAGAACAGGTTGTAGATGGTGCGCCTAAGTGTCAGACGAAGCGTTCGTGCCAACCATATCTAAGAAGTCTTCAACTTCCGAGGGTAACGACCCGTGAAGGTCAAGATAGGAGCTTGCTGGGCAAGAAATCCCCGGGCTGGATGGAAATGCATCAATGTTCGTGTCGGATGACATCTCCTCTCCATCGCTGTCGAGCTCGACAGCAGCAGGTGGGAGACTTCGGAGCTTCGCGTGTGAAATCCGAAGATGACGGCGGGTGCTTGCAGATGGGGCGCTAGCAGATGGGGTATAACCAGCTGGGGGACTATAATTTTCTAGTGACCGCTGACGCACTGGAGAAGGGCGGACAACGAGGTCCTCGTCCTCATCGGGTGTAGGGTCCTCTACCGGAGCATCTAACTTTGAAAGTGGTGTGGCATTATCTGTGGCTGGCCCGGGGGACGGAGGTATAGATGAAGCCCGTTGTATTTCATCTGATATGTGCTGCGATGGTGGCTCGACTGACTCCAATACACTCACTTTCCCGCGCTCTGTATCAGGTACCCGGGCGAGGACGGCGTTAGAGGTGTCAGTGGGCTCGAAGGAGGGTCGGGAGATGTGTGATGAATATCTTCCGATGGCTCCTGTGTCACTTTGTCTCTTGAAATGGGACTCGGGTTTCGTGGAGGTCCAAGTTCCAACTGAACAATATGAATAATCAAGACCGCGTCAGAGAAACGAGAAGAGCGTACCGCTTGAGGGGCGATGCATGCTTTACCAGGGGAGAACGGACAGGAAGTGGTATAGCTTGAGATTCTGAGGAAAATTTCAACTCGACCTCGTCGAATTGCGAAGTCGGTACAATCTGGCTGTTTTGGCTCCGCTGTCTTGAATACAACCATTCGAGGATACCGAGGCAAATGGAAGAAAAGGGACGAAACGGATGTTGGGGCTCTCGTGGGAGGATGCGGCATCTTGAAGAGCGAAGGAAGGGCCAACTCCTCATCAGGTTCTCTTGAGATGGGGAGGAGAAAAGGATCTCTGCCGCCAGCAATATTCCCCAGTGAAGACTCCTGACTAGCCTGTTCATCGGCAAAGCATTGGGAAGAGGGTACTATGCGCTGAGAATGCGGAGTAGTACGGGGAGAATGTATAGTATGGTCGGCGTCGATTTGGTTTTAGATCGGGTCGGCGTTTGAGGGAACTGCGATCCACTTTGCGCCCTGGATGAAGATGTGACGCAGAGTCTGCCCGAGACCTCGTCTTTGACCCATGTGATACAGTCTGCGGCATTGGCAGACCAAAATCGGTGAACGTGTTCTTCGACGAAGGATGTGCTGTGGCTCTGTCGCTAAGAGGAGCCATTTGCGTAGGAGACGACGAAGTGATGGAGATGACGTCCTTGAGGGAATGTTTGGAAAAATATAATAGACAGAAAGCGCGATCTTACCATGTCATCAGGAATCCGTACTGACGGTCGAGGTGGAGGCTTCATTATAGAATTTGGGGTAGGCATCGACGTCGTCCTAGACGCGCCTGAGACGCGCAACTCGTTCGACCGTGTATGATCTGTCTCTGAGAATAGGTCATTCAGTCTAATTGGGATCCATTGAGAGCACAAATCTCACTGGATTCAGGCCTTGTGTGAGAGCCTTTGGAGGGTGCCTTCGTCTTGTGTTTCTTCGTCGGTGCCCATTCAGCATCGCTCCCCGACGCGTCGACAGCGTTCTTCCGTTTGAGGGTTCTATTCCCTTTGCTCCCAGACGGACCTGCGGTTCTACCAGCAGAACTGAAGTACGACTCGATGGGTAGCTCCCCTGATATGGATGATCGTGGGCCCATGGTATTCGCCGGAGGAGGTCACACCAAGACGCGCTTCGGCGTTTATCGACGCGTCTCGATGACGTAACAGCTATGACATGAGGAGGCAACTACTATACGTGGTACTACATACTGTACGCCCTTCCCTCTATTACAGTAACAACCTTTGGTCACGCCAGGGTGCCTAATTGCAGCTTTAGTGAAGGCGGATTTCGACGACAGCTGGCGTGTCATAGTTGGGATCCCTCCGGCTCGGATTCTGCGGGATATTACAGGGATTTGCTGGGGTACGCACTGTGATTAGTTTATGACCGCAAACATAGCACTCGTAGACTGACTTGGTTGTCACCCGATCGGAGTGTATAACGTACAGCCCGTTCTCTGTGCGGCTCGCGTGAGAAAGTAGTTCTGCAGGGTCAAGTGCCTCTCGATCGTGAGCACCGAGGGAACCTTCTCCAAATCTATGCCTCTATTCTCGGCCCATACACGAGCATCCGCGACAACGTGCGTGGAAGTTGGTTACTGGGCACATTGAACAGCCTAACGCTTTCCACAAGCTTCACAAGGTCCTCCAACTCTCTGATCAGTTTCGCGTGTTCAGGGGTGCCTTCTTCTGGTGGGATGAGCGCCGATAAAACGTGAAGCCGGTCCAATGCAAGCGAGGATATGGTAGGTCGCGGGTACGAAGATAAGAGGTCATCCACAGACCAAGTCGGCTTCAGTGGGATAGCGCAGTCGTCCGTCTCTACAAGTGGAGGTTACTCCTAGAGTTGGTTGTATGATTCCGTAGATGCGGAGGAAACAGCCACGTAGTATTGCGTGAATGGATGTTGAGGCGTATCAAGCGTATCGCAGACATGACGGTCGAAATGGCTTAGGCGGAGTTTGAACACGGGTGATAGCACCCAACGCAAACGCGCTCATCATCATCCCCCATTGAAAAAGACGAACTGACCGCGATGAGCAGTGCGAGTGTCGTCGCGGCGTTCCGAAAGCTTTTACCCAAAAACTTCCTCCGGGCCTCACCACAAAGCCTGCGAACCTCTACCAAGTATTATCACGATACCCGCGATGGGGTTGGACAACGCGTCTTTCAGACGAGGTGGACCTCAAAAGGGATCGCAGACTGCTACTGGACCGTTACACGAACATCCTCAAGCAGGGTGGCAGCCACGGCAAAGCCTGGGGTCGCCTCGTGTGGCGAGGTCTGTCATATTGAATCCTCCTTTCGACTGTCCGCTTACTTGCCTCACCGCAACAGGAAAGGACGTGAGCCCACGGGAAGAACGCATACGAGGTGGCTTGAAGTATGCGTGGAAGCATGGAGCGTCCGGTGACTCTACCGTATCAACTGACTTAGTCTAGCTGTACCATGATTAGCATTCCTACGTTATAGTTGCATAGTTTGGTTATAGAGTCGTGCATGTGGCTGTCGTCGGACTTTGGCGGTCTAGAACAAACACATGGATGATGGCATGCGCCGCGACTGCTGTAACTCGCGATCCGAGAGCCACCCCAACGTCCTGGCTTCTTCCTTTTTGACACGCACAACTCTCACCTGAACACCTTACTGGATAATATTGGCGGCTTTCAAATCAATGGACTCGCGTGAACTCATCGACGCACAATTCGACCGTGCGGTGGAAATCATACAGAATCTCCCAAAAACCGGACCCATACAGACCGGTTACGAGGAAAAGCTGACAATGTACAGGTATGTTGCCGTCTTCTCACTGTTACGTTGTCGCTTCTGGCTTACGAGTCTTCAGCCTCTTCAAGCAAGGTGAGTTGGATTCGCATCTGTACCTCGTGTCCGTGCTGAGGCGCGCCCGTCCCAGCAACCGCCGGGAACGTCAAGTCTCCGAGACCGGGAATTTGGGATATGCTGGGTCGTGCGAAGTGGTATGTCCCCTGGTTTTATGTCTCCCGCGTTCTGACGCTTCCAATTCGTAGGGACGCATGGGCTAAGCACAAGGACCTGGATCTTACGAGGCAAGTGGTTATATGTAGACGCCCTCCTTAAGGTCGGTTCGTCACGCAACTATGGATTTCGCTGAGGCTGAATTCACCTAGGTGTTGCGAAAGTATTCGGACAAGACCGTGGCTAGAGATCTCGTTCGAGAACTGGAGTCGTACGGAGGGGACCCAGCCAATCTCGTTCACAGTGGTATGCCTCCCCCCGCGTCGAACATCTCAAGCCAACTCATTAATTGAGCAGGGACGTTCTCAAGATCGCCCGACTCGGACTCTAGTTCTGAAGAAGGCCCGGGAGTCGGAACCGTCTACCGCTCCGCGCAGGTTCACCATCACGCTCGAGGTGGCTTAGGACCTCCGCGCGAGGGTAGCGCCTCGGAAGAAGAAACAACCGATGATGAGGCAACGGACTTGCGGGCTCCTGAGCCGGCTCTCAACCGATCCCAGTCAGCTCTCTCCTCCCACAGATACGACACCCGGCCCTGTTGCCAACTCCGGCCATCCCTGCATCACAACCGCAAGGTCTAGAACATTGTCAGCCTTTGGGGGATCCGTTTCTACTTTGTATCCCCCATCGTCCACCGAACAAGCCATTCCCCGCGATGCGCCGTCATTTCCCGGTCACTCATCATATCGCCGCCCCCCATCCGCAAGGCCGCATGCCCTCTCCGCATCTGGTTTACCTCATCGTCCGTCTTCACGGATTGCACTGGAACGAGCTATCGAAGTCGTTCAAACACAACTCGCAGCACTTTCCGAACGCATGGAGTCAATTGAATTGAATTCTTCTGGCACGCAGCCACTCCTATCACCCCCGGGACCGTCGAGGGTCTCCCAACTTCGGAGGTCGTCGGTCTCCGAGTGGCTCTCGCGACATCACTCCCTGGAACTTCGACGAGATGGGACTGTGGGCCATTGTATTCAAGGGCATGGCACGCGTGCTAGCATCGCTGCGCCAAATCTCCGTATTCCTTTCTGACAGCGATGGTCGATCACCAACATTCGTCGTGATAAGACGTTATTCTTGGACCTTTCCTTCATACTCTGCACTCTTGCTTTGGTAAAACAGTTTGGAGGAGGACTGGGGTGCGGAGGGAGAAGTCGGCGCAGCCATCCGAGCACTGTGGTGCGCCTTGGTGGGAAAGACACCTGCTAGGAGTATGGCATTTGTGGGAATTGAATCGGTCACGTTCATGTTTTAGAGCCTGATGTTGGCTCACGATATCTACTAATGGACTCAAAGATCACGATATAGAGCACTACTACACCGTTTCGATAGTATGTCACATGAGGTTCCGATCCAATTTGACATTATCTTATCTCAACTTCGCAAGATCCGAGTCAAGATCATAAATCAAGGGTGATGCTACTTCTTGCCCCCACTTCTTGATCCACTTCTTCGTTATCAGCTTTATCATGGCCAAAGTCGTTGAATTGTCTATCCCCAAGTCCAACTCGAAGATTCCGGTCAACACAGGCTTGTTCATCAATAACAATTTTGTGCCATCAGTCGACAACCTTGAGCCAATCAAGTATGTGCTACGTCTAGATTACTCCTAAACAACTCTCAACCCGTTATCAAAGAGTCTACAATCCCTCTACAGCAGAAGTCATATGCACGGTCACCGCTGGTGATTACCCACCTTTCTCAGCTGCTCCTATCGAAACCCCTCACGCTGCATGATCCAGCCTCTGAGAAGGATGTCGACATTGCCGTTACAGCCGCACGTAATGCCTTTCGCCAAACTTGGGGGAAAAATGTCACTGGCTTTGAGCGTTCAAGGCTGATAAACAAGCTCGCTGATCTCATGGAGAGGGACAAGCAGATCCTCGCCGAGCTGGAGTGTCTGAACAACGGGAAGCCCGTTAAGATTGCTCGGTGCATCCCAGTTTTCTTCTAAATGCCAACCGGAATTGATGAACATCATACTTCTCGTTCTAGAGATGCTGACATCGCCGACAGCATAGGATGTCTTCGATACTATGCTGGCTGGGCCGACAAAATTACGGGCCAGGTATCGCATCCCCTGATCCCTTATCGCGCGATGACACTTAATGTTGGTCATAGAGCATTGAAATAGATCACAAGACTAAGTATGCCGTGACTCACCCAGAACCAATTGGTGTCTGCGGCCAGATGTACGTTGCAGCACTGCGACATGCAGGATACCATTAACCTGACTCACTCACCCGCAGAATTCCATGGAACTATCCCATTGGGATGTGGTGCGTCGAGTATTCCCGACGAACTCGGAGAGTGCGGCCCTCACAGGACCCAGGGCATGGAAAGTTGCTCCCGCGCTCGCGGTCGGCTGTACAATTGTCATGAAGCCCTCGGAAATTACCCCACTGACTGCGCTCGTACGCCGCTCACTGGCAGAGACCACCATCGCCGATGCTTTTCTCTGATCCGTTTCATTTTAGAAACTATCTGAACTTGTCAAAGAGGCTGGGTATGGTATGACCGCATGTGTTCTGACATTCCCCTCACAGAAGTCCTTAGTTTTCCCCCGGGCGTGGTCAACACCATCCCCTCACTGGGACCAGTTGGAGGCGCCGCATTGGCTGCCCATAAGGGTGTAGACAAAGTCGCTTTCACTGGTTCTACTGTCACAGGTCGCAAAGTCCTGGAGGCAGCTGCAACGAGCAATCTTAAGAAGTTTCTTTGGAATTGGGTGGGAAGTCGCCTCACCTTGTTTTCGAGTCCGCCAACATCGAAGAAGGTTCGGCCAGTTACACGTTTGAAACGAATGGCTAACCAGTAGTCCTATTGCTAGCTGCGAAATGGACCGTCTTGGGTGTTCTTTACAACACTGGCCAGGACTGTACAGCTGGATCTCGGGTCTATGTTCAAGATACTATCTATGACAAATTCGTCGAAATCCTGGTTTCCAAAGCCAAGGAACTCGTCATAGGAGACGGATTCGATGAGAACTCCGGAGGCGGACCCGTGGTACGTAGCTGCAGTCGAACTCTCGATTACGCGATGTACTAACCTCACATTTAGGTCTCCAAAACACAATACGATCGTGTATGGAGCTACATCGAGTCCGGGAAGAAAGAAGGGGCCCAGGCTATTCTAGGGGGTGAAAAAAGGACATCACCTGGTTACTATGTGGATCCCACAAGTTCGTTGAGTTTTCTCTCCGGGAAGCCCAGACGCTGATTCTTAGGGGCAGTTTTCACTAACATTAACCCTGAGATAAAGATAGTAGGTCTAGTATATAAGTATGAGGGAAGGCGTCTGAATATCTGTTTTCTCTCTTGCTAGGTGAAAGAAGAGGTATCACAGCAAAGATTCATTCTCGTCTTGTCTCAAAGCTGACACTATTCTGAAGATTTTTGGACCCGTTCTCGCAGTTGGAAGGTTCAAAACTGAGGAGGAAGCGATCAAACTGGCCAATGATACTTCTTACGGGCTTGCTGCGGGCCTCCATTCGAGTAATCGCTTTCGCTTTCATCTTCTCAACCCGATTCTCAACCGTATTTAGCCGATCAGGCCCAGTGTCACCGCGTGTCGTCTGCGCTGGAAGCTGGTACCGTAAGTTGTACTTGGCAATGAACTGCGGCGGAACTTACATTTAGTTCTCTAGGTCTGGGTCAATCAGTATTGCGTGCTGTACAATAATGTACCATTTGGCGGGAAAAAGCAGAGCGGTATTGGTGTGTTGACTCATCGTACTACCGTTAGCCATAGGGTCTGATATAAGCACCATTTCACTATCAGGTCGCGAATTGGGTCGTCAGGCTCTGGACGAATACATTTCTACCAAGGCTGTCCATTGGAATTACGGCGAGAGTTGTGAATGGCCCCTGTAGGCAATTGGGGTATCAAGTTAGCACATAGCACGAAGCTGGTTCCAGTTATTGTTGTAATATTAGGTGTCAGATCAAGCCAGAGGTGGTACTGTAGTGTGGCGCCTGTTGGTACGGCATGGAGAGATCATGGCACTGAGTCTATTAATAAGCTTCTCATTGGTTGGAAACAACATCACTGCATGAGTACCGCATTCAACTCAATTTCCGCAAAGACTCCAACCACCTGTGACAGATGTTATCTGCCTACAGCTTCTGAGGAACTTGCACTCGAAAATGCGCAAGACATTATCCATCCTCACGGTGGCGCTCTCAAACGCATCAGCCAGTGTCATCCCGCTTTCCCCTCTTTGCACTTTCCTTTACTTTTTCCAACTAGACAAGACAGCTAGACGGTGAACCTCCCTTACGTCTCTAGCAATGATGACTGCACGCACGACATGTTTCTCTCTGTAAAATGGAGACGGGAAACTGCAGAAAAAGGGGAATACGACTGATGCGACATCACTGCACGGAGAATGAAATCGATGGTATGCGGTTGTGACTATGATACAAAAAGTTTTTAAGTCCATGTTCACTAAACAGCATGATATTGTCCACCGCCATGTTGAGGGCTCGGTGGCCGATGTCCTTGTTGCCACGCGGCGGTCTGATAATTAGGGTAGCCACGGGCGTCATCGTAAGCTAAGCCGGCGCCTTCTGACTGGTCATGCACTTGTTGGCCGGCGAAACCTTGTGGCCCAGGCTGATGCGGTTGCTGACTGCTGCTACGATCGTACTGACCACCCGCTGCGTGTCCAGTGTAGACATCATATGGATCAGCGACGTAGCCCTGAGGCTCGGAGGGTTGCCCTGAGCCAGAGCGATAGTAGTCGTCATACTGAGTGTGGGGATCGGTGGCAGCAAGTGCAAGGTGTGCCGTGCTACCGTAGTCGTCCTCGTAGAAGTGGTTTTCGTCTGGTAGAGTAGTACCGGAGGGGTTGTAGCGAGCATACGAGTTCGCGTCCTGCCCATAGGAATAAGACCCGTTGTACGCCGGCATCGCAGGGTAATCATAGGAGGCGGTGGCATCGGCGGCATAATACTTATCGCTGCCAGTGGTGTAGGTGCTCGGGGCCGTACGCTTCTGCAACGATGCAATATCGGCTAGGTCGTCATCGATCGAGATATTTGGGAGGGTGGGCTGCGGTAGTGGTTGATGGATGAGTTCTCCCTTCTTGTTTTTGAGATGTGAGAGGTCGCCCATTGCTTCCTTCTTGTCACGTTTCATGGCTTCGGCAATACGTCCTTGTTACGACGCTTGATGATCACAGATATACGCTAGGCAGAATAAGACGAATACGATAGCTGGATGTACGCGTGTCTCACCTTATCGACCTTGTGGCAACAATACTCCTGAGAAATAATAAGTTGGCTGACGTTACAGAGCACAGAAGAAGCGAACCTTCAAATTGCCCTTAATGTAGCAAAGGAGTGGGACATAGCATATACCCGCGATAATGAGCAAGAGCATGGAACCGGCGAAGATGAGGACGGTGAAGAGGGTGGATATCGTGAGGGCAGTCGTGATCAAATTATTCCCTATGAAGTATTTCCCGAAGTTGAACCAAGGCGTCCTGTCATTTTTCTTCGCCAAGTAAATGGCAAACAAGGTCAAGGCGTTGATGACTTGACGTGGACCATCAGCGAAGAAGAGACGCTTCCAACCTGGTAGAAAGGTTATAAATGTTTGTAAATGGAATGTGGGGTTGCGTACTCTTGAAGGTGAAGAAGACAAAGAAGGCAAAATCATCGGATTTCTTGGTGGATTGTTGGATATGGTCAAAGAAACAGAAGTGATCGTATGAACCTAAACGTGGTATGTATCAACTAGGTTAGCACGAAGCCGAAGAAACAAGAAAAATCCGTACGAAGGGAATAGTAGTTATTAGCCATGACATTTGTGAATGCGTATGATATGTCACGGCTTGCTATAATTCTCTTAGCCTTCCGCCCTTCATAAGCAAGCTTTCATGAAGTGTCAGGTTTGATCATTCGAGGATAGTAGGCTGTAGCGCACCAAGAGGAAAGAGAAGATAATGCAACCAACGAATAGCCATTTGCCGATGGAGAAAGGGATTGCAACACAGCCCGATTGTTGTTGTTTGCAGTTCTGAAAGATGTTGTTGGACCAGGAATCCGTGCTTAACATGGTCACGGCAGTGAAGATATCGGAGACGTAGACGAGGAAGTCTTTGAGAACGAGGATGTACACCCAGAGGTATCTAGAATAAGTCAACGGCGATTAGACACCAAGACGATGGCGACACGTTAACTACCGCATCGAATACAGATGCGCAGCACGCAGGTCAGAGGAAAGGAAGACACAAACTTCATTCGCATGCCGAACCCATTGTCTGTGAACTCTCGTGTATCGACAAAGTCGAACTACCAATACGTTCAGCACGTCAGATATAAAGGCCTCTTTCAAACATGTGTACAGACTTTGTGATCTGGAACGATTTCGCGCTTCCAAGCAGGACCTCCGCACATGACACCAGAGCCGCGACGCGCTAGCAAAAGAATAGGATGGGTTACGAGGAGTGTTCAAACGAGTCAGGAGGTAGCGACGAGACCGGCCAGTCGCATAAAAGACTGTGAAGACGAAGGATCGTCGAGTGATGGAGAGAGCTGCGGTCAAGGTAAAGGAGGGTGTTCGGTTGCTGTAAAGAAGTGTTACGTTACGGTAAAGAGCGACTGTCGCTATGGCCTAAACGCGTCTTTCCTTTTCGAGATACGCGACAATCATGACGACCGTACAGAAAATAAAAGTGAGGACGTTCCTCCTCTGGCC
The DNA here is from genome assembly GCA_015025155.1 of Lactarius quietus. NCBI lineage: Eukaryota > Fungi > Basidiomycota > Agaricomycetes > Russulales > Russulaceae > Lactarius > Lactarius quietus. Next base: position 78,683 of record WITN01000073.1, on the reverse strand, counting down.
TCGTTATACTGATACGGCGACAGGAAATAGAAGATGAGATGGTATGCTTCTCATGGATTCTAGTCACCTCGCGCTCTCACCTTTCCAAAGGCCAGGAGTATGTGCTCGCTTGCAAAGTTGTCGGCGTCCTATTCTCATGCTAAGCGACTCTTGAAGCTCAAAAGAATAAGGCCACGAGCTACCATTTGGGCCAGCTCAAGGCGAAGATCGCTAAACTTCGACGTGAACTTATCTCCACACCTTCAGGCGGCGGTGGCGGCGGTGGCGGTGTTGGCTTCGACGTTGCTCGAACTGGGGTAGCCTCAGTTGGATTCGTCGGGTTCCCATCTGTTGGCAAGGTATGCACCAATTCACATGTGTCTAATTCGAAGAGCCGAACATCACTCGTACTTCTAGTCAACACTGATGTCGAAGCTGACCGGCACACACTCTGAAGTCTCAGCCATTGACTTCACTACGCTCACTACCGTGCCAGGAACCTTGAAAGTGCACGGTGCACCAATCCAGATCCTTGATCTTCGTGGGTTCTTACCGTCGATTGATCCTGATGCAAGATCAATGTCGATCATTTTCAGCTGGGATCATCGAAGGCGCGAATGATGGTAGAGGAAGGGGTCGGCAAGGTACGTATCGAATCACTCGCCCGAGTTACTGTTGCTAAACCATCTCATGATCTGCAGTGATTGCAGGTGCGAACGCCTATCACAAGTTTGATCCGCACTGAAATCTTGAGGTCGCCGACCACAGTCGCACGGACCTGCAACCTCATATTCATTGTCCTGGATGTTCTCAAGCCTCTCGGAGACAAGAAGCTTATAGAGGCAGAGCTGGAGGGTTTCGGCATTCGGTTGAATAAGAAGCCTCCAGCTGTTATCGTTCGAAAAAAAGACAAGGGCGGCCTAGCCATCACGAACACAGTGCCTCTAACGAATATTGATCACGAAGAAATCCACGCCATATGTAGTGAATATAAGATCAGTAACGCTGACGTTGCGATCCGTCAACCTGGGGCGACAGCGGACGACCTGGTTGACGTGATCGAAGGTAACAGGTACGGGATTGATCACTTAGCTGGGCAGTTGATGAACAAACTCACATCTCTCTAGGGTGTACATTCCGGCGATCTACGTAAGGCTGCTCTCGCTTTGGATTTTTTTAATTCCCCTGACGTTTGTCAAGGTGTTGAACAAGATCGATGCTATATCGATTGAAGAGTTAGACCTGCTGTACAAGATCCCAAATAGCGTCCCCATTTCTTCTAACGAGTGGCTCAACGTTGACGAGCTCATCGAAAAAATGTGGGAAGCACTGGATTTGGTTCGTGTATACACCAAACCCAGAGGCCTGGCTCCAGACTACTCCGCGCCAGTGGTCCTGAGACGTGGGAAGTGCTCAGTAGAGGACTTCTGCAGTGCCATTCACAAAGAAATAGCGAAGCAAATGAAATAGTGAGCTTCCCACGTTTCCTTCACGGATGTGAAACGCTCAATCCTCTTGATAGTGCCATGGTTTGGGGTTCGAGTGCCAAGCATGCACGGGGGCAGAAGGTTGGGTTGGAACACACGTTGGAAGACGAGGATGGTAAGCCCAGTGGCTTTGCATATCTTCCTGTGCACACCTGACATTGTTGCAGTCGTGCACATCGCGAAAAAGTAAATTAGTTTGTGGCGCCTCATAGATACTATTTCGACGTGATATACAAAAAAGACAAACGAGCATAAGCCCAGATGAGTCCAACAGCGCAGTATAAGCTAGTCAGCATGAGGGGAAGAAACTCCCACTGCTCAGGATTTTGAGTGACAACCTTCGCAAGCATAGGGCAAAATGTGACCACTGTTTCGAGAAGGAGAAAACCCCATAGATACGTCGTCTCTAACAAGCCTACAACGACGGCTGGAAGGGACCGAGGAAATCTACCACGGGTGCCATTAGCTTTGCCGAAACGGTCGACAAAGAACACTAACTCGTATAGGCGTTGTTGTAGTGGGCCAAAGACCATTATCGCCCACAAAACCGAGTACACAACTTGAATTACTTGCTCTTCATTAACGTCAGTTTGACTAATCGCACCGAGAATAGTATGCGTATACCTGCTGGAGTAAACAGCAAAGGGAAGAGAGATGCCACGCCAGCGGTACTCGCAAGCACGAAGGTTCGGAAATAGGCATAATTCTCGGCCGCCAGCAAACTAAGGCACTTAGAGGGGAACTGTTTGAAAACAGGTGGATACGCATACCTTAGCGGAACGAGGACGAGAAGGACGGCCTTCTCGTGTACATGCCATCCAAACATAAATGAAGTATACCCACAGAGCGTCAGAGCAGTTAGGAACGACTTGTATGTCGGAACCCGCCAGAGTTTGACAAGAAAAATCATCTGAAGGCATATGGTGATGAGAAACGTGTGAATTGGCTTGACATTTGGAAGGACCGCGAATGATGTGTCTCCGACCAGCCCCCTCGATGACGACGACACGCCGGAAGCGTCAACAGAAAAGCTAGCCCCAAACCGCTTAGCATCTAAAAGGATCCAATCAGCACCAGTGCAAAGAAAAAAATGATAAACTACCGACACTGTACGAGAACGCGGTCGGCTGCTGTGAGTACTGCCCAAGCATTCGGCGCCCAGTATGCGTGATTCAGCCCTCGTGTGAACGGAAAAAGTCGGGAGAGCAGTTGAGGAACCTGACCCATGAGAAGGAAGGGGCCAAGAGAAGCGATAAAGACCAGGATCACCACATTGGCTAGTGCAAAAAAATTGTTGGGGTGAATGCTGCCCTGTGGAGACATGCAGAAAGCGCGAAGCAAATAAACGAAATAGGCCGGCTAGAGGTGACAAGAGTCAGAAAGTTGGCGGTATTAGAAATGCAAACGCACGAACAGCGAGGTACATGTATATGTGCTTGAAATTCAGTAAGACCGCAAAAACGAAACCGCTGGCCAGCAGGTTGCCCTATGAGTTCAGATTTAGCTAAGCCACCTATAAGTGAAGTAGCAGGGAGCACCTGACGGGCTTTCAGGATAGAGAGAAGCAAGATGCCAAATAGGAAGCCATTGTATTGGAAATGAATGTGATCCACGATCAGGAAACCGGGATGTAAGAAGAGAGAAGCAGATATAAGTCGTTGGGTATTAGGATCTGCCACTCCGCGAACGAACCTGGCGAGAAGATCAGATGGCGGTGCGTGACTTATAGAATCAAGCTACTTTAGGAGAACGACAGCTAGGAGCAGCTCCGTCAGTATGACGGTTGTTCTTTGATACGCAACGACAGTCCAAGCAGAGTAGTTGAGGTTGTTAAGATCCACGATTCCTGGGTCAATAAGAGAAGCTGGGATAGACAGCAGTTTCTCGAAATATGCAAAGAAAGGCGGATAGTCCAATGCTGAATTGATTCTTGGCGATGAGAACGCTTAGGATGGACCTTAAAGGCACTTACTCCACTCTGAGGTGGTCTTCGGATGAAGTAAGTGACGGCCACTCATATGAAACGCAATGCGGCGCGTACATCATAGTACCACTTTGAGATTGGCAACGAGTGCGTTATGGCGAGCCAATTGCGATGTACTTCGAAGTCCGTAGATCGGCTAAAGCAAACAGATGAAAAGCACGGTGTGTCCAGCGTTTCCACAGAAGATACCAGACTCACTATGCAGGGAACAGGAGCAACTTGAATGCAGTTGACAAGGCGAGGATGTCCCACTCCGATGACGTGACGTCGAGGGCCAGCCTCCGGAACCATGAGACACGCGATAGTTGTGGACGATCACTCTTCTTCTCAGGATTAACAGCCATGAGTGGAGCCACTTGGGCGTGACGAAGGGAATAAGCTGGCTTGGTGACAGTGCCACAGTGGAGCGCGTGGATTTCCTGCCCTCAGCGGTATGCTCGCTTACCGTAGACGTGTCGCGTGTGAATATACCAGTGTGCGCGTTCACAGACCGAGACATCTTACAGTAGTCCGCATTTCCTCTCAACAATTACTTGTACTGTAGATGTGTACAACTAGTCATCATAACTTCGAACCTGGTCCGCTTCCAGATGGGATGAATAACCTTTGCAAGCCTTCCCTCATCCGTTCTCCAATCTGAGACGTCTTCCTACTCTCAGCATCGACGAACACATGTGTGTAGCCCCCAATCGCCGCTGGTTCCGTGCCACCCTCTCGAAATATGCCCACTTCATACGTGACGGAGCTTTTGCCCAGATGATTCACGCGTAGACCGAGGTCCAGTACTTCAGGGAACGATAGCGGGGAAAAGAATTGGCAATGAGACGAAATGACTAAACCAATGGTGCCCGCCGTTTGCGGTGAGAGCTCGCAGTGTGCAATGAGGTACGCATTGACGATAGAGTCGAAGAGGTGGTAATACACCGAATTGTTGATATGCGAGTATTGGTCGTTGTCACTCCTAGAACCGTAACCTTTGTTTGCTGTAACCACAGTTGCATCGGAGGACTAACCATCGTGTTCTATACGATAGAAAGTATCTGTAATCGTCTCTTCTGCGCTCCTTGAGTGATACTTGCTTTGAATTTGAATTCATCTGAGTCGTGACGGAAACTCGGGTGTGTGCAGACGCGTCGGTCCGTGGAATCTTGCTCTTGCGCTGGCTCACCGCAGTTTCAACGTTTTCAGCCTTGCAGTATGAGTGCGCGGACAGTTTCCTCAGAGGCACCTCCACAGACCTTCGAACCAGGGTAAAGTTCATTCATGCATTGCAATTCCCTATTCATGACTGATGTATATTAGGGGAGTGCTACTCAAGCTCATAATCTTCAGCCTGTCTCTTGGTATCGTTCCAATTGCATCCTATTTCGCATCGGAGAAATACGTATGGGGTGGTACGCTCACGCATTGTCTTCACCCGCGTCGTTTCTAACATCTTTTGTCGTACAGGCAATTCCACTTTTGCTGCCATAACCGCAATTGTCGCTGCAAATATGGTCCTGGTTGCATACATCATCTCATCGTTGCGCGACGATCAGGCTGAACGAGATGCCGCGAAGCCAGCGGAGTCGAGAAAGGACCGTTGAGCGTTGCGTAGAAGAATGGTCTGTTGTCATTCACAAGCACTTCACTGGGAGTGTCTATGTATCGAAACGCCACGCAGAAGAACGGTCCACGTACGCACCAATTTGTCAACGCTGCCCGGGAAGGTCCTGCCTGGATCATCCATGTCGATTACTTTGCCTAGTGTATACAAGGTCAAGCTACCTACCATCGCAAGCTCCACTAGATGGCGGTAACATTCATGAAACACTCGTTGAACTTGTAAAAAAATAATATATTCCGTCCGGAGTCGTCGATCAGCCATACAGAATAGGAGCGTGCTGGTACATTAAATTATGTTGTTCATGCAGAGCTAACAGTACAGGTATACAAGAAACATCTAGCTAAGAGACCCGAAATGCAAGTAGAATAACGTCGCACGAAAGTACAATCGAGGGGTAACAGGAGGGCCAAAATCCTGAATCTAAGACTTAGAAGTCTTCGTCAATAGTACTACAATCGCCCATCAGGTTAAATGTCGAAAAAGTTGTAGAAGGGAACTCACAATGACTTCTCGTTTGAAGGTGCAGCGACTGTGGAAGGATCCGTCGTCGTCGTCTTTACGCCAGCCTTTGAGTAGTCAGATACACGCTTCTCGAAAAAGTTCGTCTTCCCCTGAAGCGATATCATGTCCATGAAGTCGAATGGATTCGTCGAGTTATAATGCTTCGGACAACCAAGAGCCACGAGGAGGCGATCAGCGACAAACTCAATGTATTGACACATTAACTCTGCGTTCATGCCGATGAGTGCAACAGGAAGTGCATCTGGAGGAAAAATTAACAATAGAACATGGCTAAGGAATGTAGGCTTACCAGTGAGGAACTCCTGTTCGATAGCAACTGCTTGCGTAATAATCTTGTTGACTCTGTCAGGGTGGGGACGTCTCTTCAAATGAGAAAAGAGCAAGCAAGCGAAGTCGGTGTGCATGCCCTCATCGCGACTGATAAGCTCGTTGGAGAACGCGAGACCCGGCATGAGGCCACGCTTCTTGAGCCAGAAGATTGACGCAAAGGAACCAGAGAAAAAGATGCCCTCGACTGCCGCAAAAGCAACGAGCCGCTCTCCAAACGCGGAACGACGATCGGAGATCCATTTGAGCGCCCAGTCGGCTTTTTTCTTGACACAAGGTACGGTTTCAACAGCATCGAACAGGTACTCGCGTTGTACAGGGTCCTTGATATAGGTGTCAATGAGTAAGGAGTACGTCTCCGAATGGATGTTTTCCATCATAATCTGGAAACCATAGAAGCAACGTGCTTCCGCGGCTTGAACCTCGTTCGAGAATCGCTCGACCAGATTTTCGTTAACAATACCATCAGAGGCGGCAAAGAAAGCGAGGACGTGTGAGATGAAGTGGCGTTCGTTGTCGTTCAAGCGGTTGTTCCAATCATGCATGTCCTTGGAAAGGTCCATCTCCTCTGCCGTCCAAAATGAAGCTTCGGCCTTCTTATACATTTGCCAGATCTTGACCCCTATCAGTCGCGACCCAGTGCACAGGTGGTGAAATGCTAACCTCGTGATACTGAATAGGGAAAAGAACGAAACGACGTTTAGACTCCTTGAGAAGCGGCTCTTCGCCTACAGACAATGAGGTGGAGTTTATGACTGAAGAGGTAGCGGCGTACTCTCTGGGAGGTCGATATCGCCGACAAAACGTTTGTGAAGATCCACCAAGTCGAGGTCATCTGTCTCAGTCTCAGAGTCTGGCGAAGGACACTGACGAGCGTCATCAATTAGAGCAAATTTTTGACTGGGTTTTGTGGGAGAGTCCAAGGATATGGCCTGAAAAGCGGCCGCAGCCTTGGAGGAAGAGTGAGGCCCAAGTGTACGCATGCCAACCGTCTCAGACTAACCTTCTTGCTCGGTGTAGCCTCTAGTACCCGACGGCTGATGGGAGTAGTGGGAACTATAAGTGATGCCATGATAATCCGACTGTGATAACGACAAGAGGTCAAGGTATTGGGGTGGGATTTCGGTGGGTTGGAACAAGAGGCGGAACAGGGTATTTATAATGTTTCTACGCGAGCTGGCTCGTTTGAAATCAATTCAACACGTCACATGCGTGTTGTTGTGCTTTGTTGACGCGTTAGTTCCGCTGACTCAGCCAACATGCGTCTCCACCACACATACACACAAACACGATCTCACAACCACATCGAAATCGAAGCGGCTACGGCTTGCTATCTAGTATCTGACTGAAACCTGGGACGCTTGTCAGTCCACTCCTCCGCTGGCTATGAACTCACAGAAGAGGGAGAAATGCATCATCAAATCTGGGCTTTCCTACGATGTCGAAGAGATCGAAGGGGTTCATCGCTGGAGTTTGAAAGATCGACCAAATGATAACGTGTACTTCTCGCTTCTGAACGTACATTGTCATTGATGTAAGTCTAGCCGAACGCTTCTCAGGGGAGTTTCCGCGATCCATAAATCATACTGTGACGAAAGGCATCCATTCTATTCACTCCTGATTGATATTCATTCTTCTGATCCGTGGCAAGATGTGTGCCTCTTCAAAAAGAACAATTACTAGCTCGTATTGGGAAGGCATGGCGCGTCCTATTCGACATACACTCAATATCTGCTTATAGTCCTGTCGAGCTGACGATTTCTTTTGTGGTTACTTGGAATCCATAAGCGCAGACTCGCACGCGGTTTCACCTCAAATCAGTCCAACAATCTTCAATGCCGAATCTGCCCATTCGCACCTGGAAGTTAGTACTGGCTAACACGACCAGATGTCCAATCACGCGTCGCGCGCCTAGCGAACGTTACGGCGCCGCGACAACATGCTACTAGTATGTAGTCGGGCCCACAAGTTCTCCTGTCGCCAGGCTCGGATTTTATCGGCCTAAGAACCTCCCGAAGTTCGTGTCTTCGTCTGAGCTTTTCGAGACTTATGTTATCGAGTGGTTCTTTTGCCGCGCGTCATCCAGTGCATATATTATCGGTAATGCCATACGATCGACTCGATTCTCGACCGAGAGTTCCTGACCGGAAATGTCTTTCGTGACTGCGAGATCTCTCACCGAGCCTAGGGCCCATTGTTTGCTTCGAAGGCTAAAATGCCACAATCGCAGACCGTTAGGTTGCATTATACCAGAAGAATCAAATCCCTTGGGCTGGTGTACCGTGGCGGGATCCATCATCGCTAAGCGGATATATCTTTCGTTGGTCATGTAGCTCACCCAATTGGTACATTATGATTGAGCTTGGATATTGTGGTGGCGTGCGGCTCGCTTGGCAGGGTGCAAGACTGCAAGCTGTGATTGACGTGTGGCTGTTATTGGTGTCGTCAGCCCTGTCATATCCATTGTGGTTGGTTTTGTTCAAGTTGAGGTTGTACTGTACCGCGACAGGGTGCAACGCCGAGGGCAATAGAACCGTACAGGCTAATGTTATCTGAGAGTTATGTAATGCGCCACCCAAAAAGGTTGACCGTGGGAGGAATCGCTAGCATTGTCTGCTGCGTGTAATCTCATCATAACGTAGGATGGCTGCTACGTGCGCACTAAGTCTTTTTTTCTTCGTGTTTACAGGAGATGATTAAACATAGAAAAGTGTACCAAAGACATCTTGGGCTGACGAAGTCGAAGATGTTGGTGAGTACACCTTTTCGCGTTTGTTACTTCGCATCCTAATTATTGTCCAGATCAACCCCAAGGCGAAGACTATATCGATGAAAACGGGATTCGGACAACGGTAGAATATACGATCAACGATGAGGGGAAAAAGATCAAGGTGTGTCATGGGTCGATACCTGTCCGTTGTAAGCTATGTGTGATCTCAAGCTGGAAATAATAGATCACAAGAAAGATTCGGCGAACTCTTCAAAAATCTCTCGTAGAGCATGCCGTGGCTGAGCGAAAAACATGGCCTAAGTTTGGACTAGAAAAGGGCAACAAGCCCGGTCCAGATAGGGCTACAACGACTGTCGGCGAAATGGTCTTCCTCAAGCTCACCCCTGGCAACAAGGTCTGACGTCTGTCACCATGCGTCTTCCTGAAGCTGATTTGACACACGTGATTGAGCAGTCGGCAGAATCGGAGACGTCAGAACAACAGACGTTGAAGGCTAGCCTTTCAAAAGCTGGCGCTGGAAAGGTCGTTTGTAGGATTTGTAAAGGCGATCACTTCACAGCAAAGTGTCCGTACAAAGACTCGCTTGCTGGGCTGGAGAGCATGGGTGCGTCACGGGATTGTCGCGCCAGTGATATTGATCTCACAATTCAACCGTTAGAAACGACTCCTCTGGCAGGCGAAGAGGATACAGATGCTCCCGCCCCTCCGGCTGCACCGGCGGCAGGTGGCCCAAGCAAATACGTTCCGCCGTCGATGCGCAACCGTGGCCCTGGCGAGTCAATGTCACGTCCAGGCGGCTCACGCGATGACCTCCCAACCCTTCGCGTGACCAACATCTCCGAGGACACGCAGGAGAATGACTTGCGCGAGTTGTTCGGCGCGTTTGGGCGTGTCGTACGCGTCTATGTCGGCCGCGACCGCGACACCGGCATCGGGAAGGGCTTCGCGTTTGTCAGCTTTGAAGAAAAGGCAGTGGCGCAGCGCGCGATGGACAAGATGCATGGGCGTGGTTACGACAGCTTGATCTTGAACGTACAGTGGTCGCGTAAGTTCTGCTTTCTAGGATATCGTCTCATCCCTTGCTAACTTGGTGCGGCGTCTGTAGAACCTCGGGAGCAGAAGTGATTGATTTTGCATCCTTTCTGTACGTTTACATCCGTTTGACCTTAGCATATACGAGAAAATCTTGTTGCATTGTGATCTGTGAGTGACGGTCGCGCGTCGTGACGCTAGGGCAGAAGAATGCCTCTGTCGAGGCGCCATCGAAATCACGTAGTGGACGGTCCATACAGGTCCAGTCAGCTTGAGACGGTGCATTGGTGAACTATACAGTATGATAGACTTGGCCGTAAGCGCAGGGTACAGTAGGCGCCAGTTGCCAAGCTTACAAATACGTATCACGTTGGTGCTATAACCAATTTCAACCACGATTTTACAGCAACTTGAAATAGTTTGAGAACATCATGGCGAGTCGCATCATCACAGTGCATCGTCGTGCGCTAACCCTTGATCAAAGATACGAAGACAGGCCCGCGAGCGACGTCAATATGTTTATGCAAAGTCCTTAGAGACCCGCGAACGACAAATATATGAGCGCAAGCAGCTGCTCAAGGACGCTCTGGCAAGCGGGAAGGCACTTCCTACTGAGCTCAGGAAGCAAGCGCACGACCTTGGGAAGGACTTAGCATTCGACGAGGCCCAAGCCGGTTGAGTTGGCGCAGTACTCTACTGCCGGTGACTGACGAACCTTGGACTTGGGTGTAGAACCGGCGACACATATCGATAGCGAATATTCGAGAGCGGGAATAATGGATCCCAAAATTATTTTGACGACATCACGAGACCCGAGCTCCAAGTTGCTACAATTTGCCAAGGTTAGACATAGATGCGTGCTCAAGGTCGTTGTTGTTTACATGCAGTTTCACAGGAGATGCGCTTGGTGTTTCCCAATTCCTACAGGATTAATCGCGGTAACTACGTGGTGAAGGATCTCGCGGAGGCTTGCCGTGCAAATAACATCACAGATCTCATTGTACTTCATGAGCACAGAGGAACACCAGGTGTGTCCTCAGTCTGTTTGCCTTAATAGTCGCCGAGCGCTTATACGCTTAGATGCCATGATCGTATCTCATTTCCCTCACGGTCCCACACTCTATTTCACACTTCACAATGTTGTCCTCCGCCACGATATCGAGTCGTATCGGTCTTCCACCGTCTCCGAACAGTACCCCCACCTCATCTTCGAAAACTTCAGTTCCAGGCTGGGAGAGAGGGTGAGGGACTGTCTGAAGTATTTGTTTCCCGTTCCCAAAGAAGATAGCAGGCGTGTCATGACGTTCTCGAACGAGAGCGACTTTATCTCTTTCCGGTGGGTGATTTTGCTTGTTCTCGTCAAAGGACTGAATCGAAAGGTTGTATCAAAGGCATCATGTCTTTGTGAAGACGTCATTCAAGGAAGTCCAACTTGCGGAAGTAGGACCACGATTCGAGCTCAAACGTGCGTCTGATCACGTAGTCATGGTGAACAACTAGTTGACCCATCATTCCAGCTTATGAGATTCGGCAAGGCACAATTGAGCAATCCGAGGCCGAGCGAGAGTGGGTTCTCTCACACTACACACGCACGGCTAGGAAGCGGAGCGTCTTGTCGAATCCTGCGGCATCTCTCTCTCAGGCATCTCGCTCTGATAATGATGAAACAGTACGATCCAGGTCATCCAAAAAGCGGTCTCGTTGACAAGTTACCCCGGCCACAAAAGTATATGTTTGACTACTGTGCCTCTCGTGCTCTTTAGCCACTACACTACTTAATCTACTGTAAGCTGGGCCTCGAGTGCAGCAAATCCTTCAAAGAAAGAAGTGAAAAAGTCAATCGTATGCTGCACATCGTGAGACCCGGCGGTCTCCCGGATGGAGTGCATCGAGAGCATTGCGCAACCAACATCGACGGTGCGTAAGCCGAGTTTAGAGAGCATAGGGCCGACGGTTGATCCGCAAGGCCTTGATGTTTGATTGAGTCACAATTGGAATGAAGTAGCTGAGAAGCTCAGTAACGCACATGTCATTGCGAACTTCGAATTCCTGTACCCTTCCGCCTTTCTTCTCGAGCAGTTTCTTGGCCAAAAAAGTACCAATTGCATCGCTAGCGTACCGCTGCTTAGCATTGGTCTTGATGACAATCCCGCCATTCATACGAGGTCTGTGATTATCTTCGTGCTTGCTCGAGTAGTTGGGATGCACGGCGTGACCCATATCTGCGGAAATAAGAAGTGATTTGGCTATCGACTGAGCGAACTGCGCAGGGGTCGGAGAGAGCCTCTGCAATAGCGAAGGAATGAGGGATGACTCGGCGCCTGTTGTAGAGACTGAGCCGATCTCCTCATGGTTGAAAAGGGCTATGCAATTGACGTTCCCTTCGAAGGGAAAGAGGCGAGACGCTGCGCTTTCCGACAAGGCCTCGACGGCAGCATATCTATGGGAAGCAGTTATGGGAACTGATGTAGACTGAGGGGGTGATCTTACGAAGACACCAGATTATCCATCCGAGGGCTGAAGATGAATTCGTTGTTCAGACCACCAAGTACGGACGGTTGTGTGTCATAGAGATGCCTAATTACACATAGTTAGGGCTTCATATGGACGGAGAATCGGGCACCTACAGCTCAAAATCGTGGATTTCCTCGGGTTTAACGTTGAGCTCTTCTGCCAATAGAGAAAGAAGCACTGAATGGTGGTTATTCTGAATGCTGGATGCGGTCTGATGGCTATCGGGGCTTTCCACCTTGTCCTTGGGAGCATTCAAATCTGAGGCGAGTAGCCCAAGAATCGGGGTAAACTCAGTCTCCGTGTTGAACTTGAAGTTATCGGAAGCCCCCCTCTCCACTACGACGACCCACTAAGTAGGGATAAACGAATGTACCGACAAGCTTACGATGAATTGCTAGAGTTGGTATGCGAAGCAGGGGCCGGTCTATCTTTATCAGTCGTGAGCTGAAGGCTGAGCCTGTCTCGATGACCACGCGTCCCGAAATGGACAGATCGCGATCAAACCAAGAGTGCCATATACCGCCTCCATATGTCTCTATGCCAACTTGAAGATAGCCTGAGGAGGTGCGTTTAGAGATGGGTCTGATCTAGGCACGGAGGACTTGTATTACTATGAGCTGCAGTCAGGCGAGATGAAACGTACTCGGAGGTTAGGACTATCGACGTGGGTACCAACCACGGAGACACCGAACCCAGGCTGCCACTTTTGTGGGAGAGTGAAGGCGAGTAGCGAACTCTGATTTCTAAGGTTTTAAAGATTCGTGTGAGATAAGGACCCAATCCTGGACCCAATGCCTGATAGACAGACGACGTAGCTTACCTGGTGAAGTAATACTTTCCTCCGGCCTGTAGGCTAGCCTCCCAGTCATCCTTCTCTCGGATCTATGGTGGTAACGCGACTGAACGGACATATCGGGTTGATATAAGCGATGACATACTTTCTTGAAACCCTCACTTTCTAAGCGTACCGCAGCGTTATGAACTGCATGGAAGGGGGTTGGAGAGGCATTCACAAATTGTATGAACCGAGTGGCGGCCTCGGGTGTTGCGGCGAGTGCTTGCGTCTGCATCTGGTGGAGTTGGTCACAGTAGCACCGATAGTGGACGGGCCGGTGATCTCCCTCTCACAGTCATGGTTCAGACGTATTCGAAGCATGGGCCAACTCAGGTGAATACCTGCATATACACGCGCAATTTAACCCTACATTCTATTTCCAGGCATTTGGTCTTGTCTGTAGCCCATCATCCAACTCTGTATATGACGGTAAGCTCGCCTAGTCCCAGCACTTGAAGATGTGCTCGTTTGGGATGTCAAAACGGGCCGAATGGTGTGTCCTACAAGAGTCGGTTCTGTACGATGTACTTATTTTTTCTCAAAGGTGGCTATGTGGCACGAAACGGGTCATCGTGCAGAGGTCACCTGCATTGAGCGTTCACCTAAAGGCGATGCTTTTGCCGTCGGTTATGCGGATGGTTCTATCAGGCTCTGGGATGCATCTTCCAGGTCTGTAGTCGCGACATTCAACGGGCATAAGAGAGCCGTCACCGCACTCGTCTTCGACGATTCTGGGGTCAGACTGGCATCTGGCTCCCAAGACACTAACATTATCCTATGGGACGTAATTGGAGAAACTGGCCTTTTCCGGTGCGTGATCTTCAAGATAGTCGATTTTAAGCACTGGACATGGTCATAGGCTGAGGGGTCATCGAGATCAAGTCACAAATATACGCTTTCTCTCAAAATATCCCTCCTCCACCGCGTCTACATCCACAAGCACCGCTTCTTGGCTTCTTGTTAGCTCCTCGAAAGATACATTTGTGAAGCTCTGGGATCTCTCTACGCAGCACTGCGTACAAACAGTTGTCGCTCACCGGGCGGAAGTGTGGTCCCTCAACCTGAATCCAGAACAGGACCTACTACTTTCGGGAAGCAACGAAGGGGAGCTAAAAGCGTGGAAGATTGAACCCGGTGTTTTGGCGGATGGTATCAAGGAGTCAGAGAATGGAGAGGTGCGTTGTTGTTTGGAAGTTGATCCTTACCTCATGCATCTCGTCTAGCTCCCGAAAGCCATACATCCTGTATCGACACTCCCCCTCGCTTCGCCTCATCGTGTTTCTCAGATCGCTTTTCACTCTACGCTTCCGTATTTTTTCGTTCAATCCAATGATCGATCTGTGGAGGTTTTCCGTGTGCGAACCGACGAAGAAATACGGAAGAAGCACGCCCGCAGGAAAAAACGGGCTGACGCAAAAGCGGCAATGGGCAAGGCCGAGAACACCCACGCCGTGGCTGACATTGAGAAGGTCGAGCTTGTTGATTTATTTGTGCCGTACTTGGTTGTACGTACTACTGGCAAGATCAGATCCTTCGCGTTCCCTGAAGAGGCACGTACGAAAGATGCTTTTCAGGTAAGTTGCCACGTTTCGACCATTTGAATTGTGTCCAATGTTCACCTTCACAGCTCTTCTTTGCGTTATCGAATAACGCGGTAGAAGTGTATAACATCCCTACGTACACGAAGTCAAAAGAAAATATCCCCGAAGCTACTCGCCTTTATTCCCTTGACCTTCCCGGGCACAGGACAGATGTCAGAACACTTACGCTTAGTTCTGACGACACACTACTGGCATCCGCTTCGAATGGTAAGACCTTCGAATCCATCGATTTGAGCCTGGTAAATACTTCTTCAGGTTCACTGAAAATCTGGAATACACACACGACATCTTGCATCCGCACGCTCGAATGTGGGCATTCTGTGTGTAGTACCTTCCTCCCTGGTGACCAATATGTGTGTGTCGCCGTCGTGCCTTCGGTGGACCGCTCTCACGCCCCTTATGTAGGTGGTCATTGGGACAAAAACCGGAGAAATGCAGATCTTTGACCTCTCGTCGTCGACCCTAGTCGAGACCATCAAAGCGCATACCGCGACGTTATGGTCCGTACATACAAGACCCGATCAACAAGCATTGGTCACCGGAAGTGCTGATAAGGATATCAAATTTTGGAACATAGAGTGGAGACAAGTAGAAAATGACTCGGTGAGCATGATTACAATATTTCATCCTACACGCTATATACTCGCCCTAGAAAAGGAAGACTGTGTCTCTTGTCCACACGCGCACCTTGAAAATGACGGACGACATCCTATCGGTACGCTTCAGTCCCAATGGAAAGCTTCTGGCAGTCGCGCTTCTCGACTCGACTGTCAAAGTATTCTATCAGGACACACTCAAATTTTTCCTTTCTCTATATGGTCACAAGGTAAATTGAGTTTTATCATTGTTTTTCATTGAGCTAACACCTATGTTTGCTTCGAAGCTACCTGTTCTCTCTATGGATATATCCCATGACTCCAAACTAATTGTGACTTCATCTGCCGATAAGAACGTCAAGATTTGGGGCCTCGATTTCGGCGACTGTCACAAATCTATTTTTGCGCACGACGAAAGTGTAATGCAGGTTGCATTTGAAAAGAAAAGTCATTACTTTTGGACAGTCG
The DNA here is from genome assembly GCA_015025155.1 of Lactarius quietus. Taxonomy (NCBI): domain Eukaryota; kingdom Fungi; phylum Basidiomycota; class Agaricomycetes; order Russulales; family Russulaceae; genus Lactarius; species Lactarius quietus. Next base: position 63,001 of record WITN01000073.1, on the reverse strand, counting down.
GCAAGGACAGACTTCTGAAGTACTGGGACGGCGACAAGGCACGTGCGAGACAAACACAGCTATACTGCCAGGCTGACATACGGACGTCTAGTTCGAGAGTATCCAGAAGCTTGAAGGGCATCATGGTGAGATATGGGCACTCGCTGTCAGTAACTCCGCCAATTTTGTGGTTACTGGATCCCATGACAAGTCCATACGAATATGGGAGAAGCTTGATGAACCTGTAAGAATTCAACCTTGTTTCCAAAATGTATCCCACCTGACTTTTTCTCCAGTTGTTCCTGGAGGAAGAACGAGAGCGCGACCTTGAGCAGCTTTACGAGAGTGGACTTGCCGACACACTAAACCGGGAGGATCCTCCCATTGGTAGCGGGGAGCCTACTTCTGAAGCCCCTGCACAAGCTGAAACAACCGACGTCCAAAAGCAAACCACTGAGACTCTCATGGCAGGCGAACGCATCAGTGAGGCACTGGAACTCGCTGACAGGGAGATCGAGATACATCAAGCGTATGAGAAGGCCAAGGAGGGCTTATCTGAGGCACAGCTAGCGGCGATCCAACCTCCCCCGAAGAATCCCATTCTAGTTGCGCATAACCTCGAGCCAGAGGCATGGGTATTAAGGGTCGTGGAACGAGTGCAAAGTGCAGCGTTGCATGACGCTCTTTTAGTGCTACCTTTCGGTAAAGTTATGTCATTAATGGTCTACCTGAACCTCTGGGCCCAAAAGGTGAGCATGCATCTCGACAGTTTGCGCGCTTAAGTCTAGAGAGCTCATTAGTTCTCAGGAATGGAGTATACCGCTAGTCTCCCGCATCCTATTTTTCCTCCTCAAAACACACCACCACCAAATTGTAGCCAATCGCATCATGCGAACTACCCTCATACTTCTTCGGGGCCACCTTCGGACCGCACTCCTCCGTCAGAAATCAGCGATCAACTACAATCTCGCTGCGTTGCAATTCATACGCCGGCAAAACGACGCCAATCGGACGGCTCAATTTTATGAGGAAACTGGTTTGGACGAAGAAAAAATACTTGCAAAAATTTCCGAAGGTAAAAAAAGGAAACGAGTCAACGTATAGGGTATGCGTTTGGTATAAACGAATTCTGTCGTACGTATGGTAGGGTGATGCTCCAGGCACCAGCGGAGAGGTGATAGAGCTGTGCCCACGACGATCCTTACTGCTCGGTTCTACGTCTTCGGGCCCCACAAATTCACCGACCTAATGTGTATGCTCAGAATACGGCTCTACCCTGCTGTTATCGTCAGCTTACCAGTCTTCTGGCTGTTGGGATATCCTCATCTGTACTGTCATGGTCCCTACGTCGAGGTCCGCAAGTTGTCTAAAAGCACTCTTGGTGAGATCGACGTGCTTGGATCCTTTGGCGCATCCGGCACATGTGTCAACAACTCGGACAAAAACGCATTTCTTCTTAGTGGTTTCACATACTACGAAGGTTGAATCAGTACAAAAATATGGCACTCGACGCTGGTCAATGCCACCCACGTTCTAGAAACTGGAAGCACTGGGGCCTGGACGTCCACCCCTCTCTGGTGAGGGCGCATGCAAATGAACTATCCTGGAAGTATGGCAGCGAGTTTAACGATGTCCACCGCCCGCATAATATCAGTTCTTACCGTCGGGGCCCATACTGAGTCCTTCCAGCAGCTCGGGTTGAGAAGGTCGTGACCAGTGTACCTTGCGATACGGATCCCGATGAGTCTAAATATCTCCTTATGGGGTTGTATTACGCCCACCAAGTTATGGTCACCTTCTCAGGTTTCCCAATACCTTTCAGGCCCTTGAGGACCTTCGTTATGGGGTCTAAGATGGATTTGAACTTTGAAATTGATTTCGTAGGCCTGTGAACTTTGGTAGGACTTGAGCCATACTTATAGGGGAGGTTGGAGATATTGACGGGTTGCCAGCCATCTCTGGGATCAAAGTTATACCCGCTTTGCAATGAGTGGGCTCTCGAGTATTTGAGCTCTGAAACGGTTGGCGGTGCCCGCTGGTTCGGCAAGCACGAGGCAGAGGCAAGATAGAGGGAAGCTAAAAGAAGGACAGTGACCAATGAGTATAAGCTCATGGTTTTTGGTCGAGTTGTACGACGAGGGGATAATATGAGATAGAAGGTAGGCGGGACGAGACGAACTCTTGAACTTTGTGCACGACCGCGTCTATATTCACATCACGTGGAAATATTATAACATTGCGTGACTTGGCAAGGTCCATAGTCACGTGTACTCATTTCGGTTCCTTTCCTGATGCTCTCGTGGGCTTGGACTACTTTCGGACACTGGTTGCACACTCCCTGTTGCAGGGAGTGAGGGGGGACTTGAGATATCGGAGCAGGGAACGCGGATCATAAATTGTCGACTCAGATGTTTGTATTACAGTAGAAGTGACGTGCTACATGGGGTACATACCCCGAGGCGCCCAAAAATAGATTATTTTTTTAAAAAACGCTGATTGCACAGGTTATCACCGGCACCAATCATCATTTACCTTGCTTGACAGAACCCTAAGTGTACTGTAACACTACACCGTTTTTCTAGTGGTTCCAGCTCCGCAGGCTGTGTTATTTCATGCAGCGCCAGGCACCAAGCAGGAGCGGAACGAGGGCCCCGAGGCAAACATGGTGGGTACTACGTTGCACGAGCTAGACGCTTGCGTCGCATCGATATAAACTGCACTCATCCAGTTTTAACGCTGCAACGCGATATCAAGTTTCCTCCCTTTCCCAGACCCATGGATGCCTCGTCATGCTACACTGCAGATTCATCGTTATCGTATTCAACAATGTACCCGGGCTCTCCGCGGTCCTCGGATATGTCGTTCGATTACTCCGTCGCCTCGATAAACTCGTACAAGAGTCGTAAGAATGTCTTGTACCCGCACCGTGCGCATCCGATGCCAATCGCTGCGTCATCGGAACTCCTCGCCATCTCATCCGATGTATACTTTTTTTTTTCTAGCTTCTTTTGTGACTCTTTTCTCAATACAAATGCTCTTGCCTTCACGTAGGCCTTAATCTCGCAAGTCCAGTTCCTTTGTACAAGTTTGCTGCCGCACGCGGAGAACCGTCTTGTACCTGCGGGAATTGTACTCCTCCAGTCGACTCAGTCATCGGGGCTCCATGGAGACCCTTTGCAACGTGTGGCTGTTCAGAACGACGAAAACATCCGCTGCTGTTCAGAGTTATTTATCACATTGACTCATGAAATCCTCCTCGAGGATGTCATCAGTGCCGTGGAGCTGGAAGGTCCCTGCAAGCTCTTGCATACGTAAGCATTGGCTCGTGGTAGGGTGGTAGGATGTGCTGTTGCTGATGATCATACACCAATTGAACAGAACCTTTCAAGGTATCTTGTCCAAGTCAGGGGCTTTCTCTTTCTCAACGACCCCAAGGTCAAATGAAGCAGCATCTTCCACTGGAGCCGAGGCACTTGAATGGTTTTCTAGTGCTAGTGTGCTGCATGCGCTTTGTTTTGTAATGGATACTTTCAAGGTACTATTGCATATCTTGTTCTTGCCTGAACTGCTGACTCTACATATGGCAAAGGGCGTACTGGACTCGATCAAACCCGCCGCTTCCAAGGACGGGGCTACTCGAAACCATTATCGCACGGCTCTACTGGGGTTAACGGTTTCCACTGGTCTAACAATGGAGCAATACCGCAAGAAGCTCGATCAGAGCCTTGCACAGATCCAGGCACAGTTGAGCGGCTTAGGGCAATCCGAAGGATTGCTCCCCCCTCCAAAGAGTGTAATGCCAATGATTCCAGTTCTTCCAGACCAGAAGGCACCCAAGGTGATGCCTACGATAGAAGAGGATTCAGAAGCCGAGGGTTCAGAGAGCTCCAGCTCAAACAGCTCGAAAGCTAGGGCGATCGTCGGCGGCGTCCTAGGCGCTGCAGGGCGGATTGTTATCCTCCCCTGGTACATCCGCCAACGACGACAGCGCGCAGCCGCAGGACCCTCGCCATTCATGACCGACGCATCGCATGTAGCAGAGGCGTTTGGCGAGCCCGTGCCCTATCCACTCAGCCTCTCGCCACCACCCAGATACTACGTGAGTATAAATACAATCCGAGCGTTTCCTTTTCCTTATTCCTCGCCTATTTTTTTCCCGCCATGCTGTGTTTTGGTGCTGATGGCTGACGTAATATTACGATAAAGGACCCCTCCGACCCAAGCACTTACCCGCCGTTTGACCTTCCCGATCCGGTCACCCCCGGCCCTCGCCACCTTCCACTCCACCTCCAATGTTTACCACGTGAGTATATATAAATACACCCTTTTTTTCGTCATGGAAGCCATGCTGTGTTTTAGTGCTGAAAGCTGACGTAATATTATGATAAAGGGTATCTACTCTGGCATGCCGGAAGTCTGATGCGGAGCCCCTATTTCCATGACTGCCGCCTCAGGCATGATGCATGATATTGATATCCCAAACCGTCATCAACTTCGGGATAGAATTTTTTTTTCTTTCAAGTAGTACGTCACGAACGGATACGATACTGATCTATGGATTCGTAGTAAACTCTGTATGTCGGTCTGCGGTGGGACTTTGGGGATCAGATTTCCTGGAACATTGCGGCACACGTATCGCTAGTGGTCGGGGTCAAGTTGGATACGATAATTAGGGCCTGAAGCCGGAAATTCTATGCTTACATCACTGGGGCGATTCCGCGAACCCTTGAATCACGCAATGAATTTATCATGGCATACAGCGTTTTTGGAAGAGCCGTTCTGCAAAAGCAGCGCCACCGACGAACTTTCAATTCTACTCGAAAAACACTGATCGTTTTGTATCTTGACTGCAGGTACACCGGGTGGCTCGAGATTTCGTAGGATGGTTTAATAGCACCTTAAAGTCATGTACTGAAATGCCTGGCCATGGGGTGCAATATGCAATACTGAGTCCAAGCAAGGTCATTCTTTTCGGAATTTGCTCAGTTTCTCACGAAATTGCAAAGCAAAACATCATATCGTCTCTGTGAAATGTGAGATCAATTGTATCTACTCGATTGTACTATATCAAAAATGATCAGGTCAGAATGTCTTCCGATCCTTCAAAATCCTGTTTGCACCATGATAGTATACTTTATGTGTGACCTTCATTCGACACCTCAGTCGACAGTCACGGTTGTCACAGTCTTTTTGAAGTCCTTCTGTTTTGGAATGCATTCAGCCACACTGACATCGCAAGCGTGACCTTGAGCGTGACGACCCCATTTGCTAACAACAGAGCAAGATTTAACATAAATAAAGCTTGAAAATGTTAAGAATAGTATAACACATATACTGAATTGTAGTAATACAGAAGAGAGTGAGAAATCGACGGTGTCGATGAGGGTCCTGTCCGAATGAAGGTCCACAAGTATTCAAGTTGACAAAGGTAATAAATAAATTTCGAATTCCACACGCCACACAAGAGTCGACGAGTCGACACCTAGTAGTAGTCAGTCGGGTTTGTGTGACTGCCCTGGCTGTGGCCAGCCTGACTTGTACAACACTGGTTCAACATGTCCGGGGACTCCAATACCCCTCCTCTTCGGCTAGCAACTGACCTGCTACATGCCGATGACGAATTCCATGGGCCAGAGGTGTCACCCTCTATTTCGGTTTCTACCAGTCCGTCGTTTTATTCTTAATATCATAGTACCTGGATGTGGTCCTCACCTCTCTTGGTCTCCAGCTTTCAGAAACACCGAATCTCCGGAGTTCACCGCTCAAGACATCTTAGAACGTCCAGAAACCGTTAGAAGCTCAAAAGTTGTCGTTTATTCCCGTATTTCCCAAAGTGTAAGTACTAGGGTAGAACACGTTCTCAGTAAAATCAACGTGCGTACATACTGTACGCCTTGTCTGATATGCTCTCACTTAAGGGACATAGGGCGGCTACGCCATCACTTACGGATCTGGTTTGGCTGCTGTATACGCTGTACGTCTACTTAAGCACATCGATTTACAGGATTTCGTTCCTTCATGATCACTAGGTCTTCACACTTCTTCGACCTCGTGGGATTGCCATCAGCGGAGGCTATCAAGGAGTCCACCATGTCATCCAAACCTATGGACGTGACAGAGACATTAAAATTGTAGACCTGGATGACGACTTCAAGGGTATCGATGTTTGCTGGGTTGAAACACCGGGTAATCCCACGGGAGAAGCTAGGTGCTATTGAACCCATGGCATAAGATGACATATTTCTGAACGTATGTATGCGTACAGGAACCTACAGCACTATGCCGATAAGGTAAGTTTGGACTAAGGATCGAACACGCTCACTGACGATAACGTACTAGATTCACTCCTGCGGTGGACGTCTAGTTGTAGACGCAACATTCGCGCCTCCACCTCTCCAGTATCCTTTCAAGTGGGGAGCGGATATCATATTGCATAGCGGTATATGCAGTCATGTATCTCGCTCCTCATTGTGCTCAATCAGTCGTAGCCTCTAAGTATCTGGGGGGACACGCAGACCTCCTTGGCGGTGTCCTGATCGTTAAAACTCTCGAAGAGTGGGGAAAGGTATCGAGCATCCTGGTATCTGAGCCACGCACCCTTACACTCCATACCTAGCTGCAGCTAGATCGTATAGCTCTTGGTGGTGTTTTGGGCTCCTTGGAATCATGGTTGCTGCTGCGCTCGTTGCGCACACTCCATCTCCGTATCCCATGCCAGTCCGCCAACGCCACTGTATTAGCTCAGTGGCTGAACAAGATCGCATCTACTCCCAAGGGCCAGTCGTTCGAAGGTGTCCCAGGTGGGGTGATAAAGAAGGTCTGGCATTCGTCTCTGCAAAGGGAAGACGCATCGGGGTGGTCTCCAAATCAACAAATGGAAGGTGGACACAGTCCCACCTTCGCCATTTTGGTAAGTCACTGCCACCAAGTACGCAGACGTAGCGATAATGAGCCGAGTGACCGTCTAGCCTGAAAGCCCAGAGGTCGCCAGCACCTTGCCTTTGTCGCTAAAGATTTTCACAGTAAGTCAGCCGACATGCCTTGAGGTCCACTTAAAGATAAGCCGTCCATGTGTCTAGGCTGCAACAAGCTTGGGAAGCGTTGAGTCCCTCATCGAACAACGCGTCCGGTCTTCGCCGGGCGAAGATCCAAGGCTCGTTCGCATCAGCGTTGGAGTTGAAGATATATCTGTGTGTTTCGTTCCACCATCATTGTTAGAGCCTTTATAACATCCACAACAGGATCTGAAGCAAGATCTGCGTAACGCACTACAAGCTGTGAGCAAGGTAATCACTTCAGCGCTGAATTGTCTGAATGTGGCCCTAATATTTCCTGTACAGAGAGACGCCAAACTGTAGAATGCGCCTGTGTATCTTTGTAATGTACTTTGGATAGTAAATTCATACCACCATGCCATTGGAGGCACGATTCTATCAAATATAGTTTCTGCAGCGATCGCTGTCAGTCATGGACAACCCTATGCTAGTGAGACAGGTCGTTGAACGCAAATGCAAGGACAACTGATTCCTCGTCTCTAGAACAGACCCTCTGGTCCAGTTCGACGATATCCCCAAGCAGGTCAAACGCAGAGCACTGGCACAGCCTCGAACTGTCAACCTGGATATACTGTGGAGCACATCAAAGACCAATATTCACGTTCATAAAGAGCCTGAACTACACTTTACGTATCGCATGTTGTTAATCATACTCAGTCCAGAAAAGGCTCGCTACGGGTCTATGGGTGTTATTGCCAACATATATGTCGTACATGCATCACGAACTTTGTAAGGTGGCTATTCGGTACGTAGCAAGGGTGCTCATACGAGCATCTCCTGAAATCAAGGGAACATCTTTCCCTGATTTCTATCGTTGCTTTTCACGATAAAGCCTCAAAAACGAACCCTTATCTTCCCAGCTCAAACTCATTTTCTTGAACTTACCGAGCTGGGAGATCAGGCTAGCGCAAACGGCAGAAAGTGTGTCTTCCCCTACATCGCCAGACACGACTTCGCTTGCCATGAACAACGGTGAACCTGGTGACTCGGCCGGGGGGAGCAGACGAATTGACATAGTCAAAGGTCCGAAAGTTGATGCTAGAGCAAACACGTGGAGGAGCGGATTCAAGATCGATGGAATGGAACGAGACAGCGTCGGAGACAAGGCCGTGGGCGGATCGTAACTGAAATTGTGTCAAACGCCAAATCCGTAGGATGTGACCGATATACGCACCGGACACACATAATAAACACCTTATAACCCTTGACAGGGACAGCACGATCTTTGAACACCTCTGCGAATCGGAGAAGGCCACGGCCATTGCTGGTTGTGCACTCAGGGAAGACCACAAGGGGACGGGTTGCCCTGCGCCGAATCTCCTCGAGACTAGAATAATTGCCGCTGGATGCATCCAGAGGCGCATTTCCAGTCGACATGATCATGTGCAGAAGAGATGTCTGGCGAAAGCCAACGATGTCCGCTCGCCGTGCAGCAGGTCTCGCGGGAGCACTGATCGCAGCAGAACCGGTGCCCGTCTTTCGTCCAGTGACGCGCGTCTCCGATGACGAATCCTGTTGCTCAACTAGAGTAGAGCTGACCGGAAGCACAAATATCGGGTCAAAGCTACCGTACGCAGCGATTAGCTTGTGTGCGCGTCATTGAGCACGGACAAGACTGACCGGAACGCTAGCCATAGAATCTCTACCCACGAAGACCAGTTCGACACGATGAGGTCCCCGGCGCCAGGCCTCCATGATTCCCGCGACTCGCTAGATCGTCTTTCGTTCTGGAGTCAGTACACACGTTCAATGAAAGGCAAAACACACACCCCCGCTTCCGCGAAACCTGTTCTACGGGTATCCATACCACACCCAAGATAAGCAATGTTAATCTAGCCAGCGGCGCCGTCAAGACATACGATACAGCATTGTGTATCAGAGGAATGGGAGTCTGTCCTCGTGAGTAAATGTTTTCACAAATGGGCGGTCGCCTCACCAGAAGAGTGCACGCGCCTGAGACTAGCACGACGTAGAGAGCAGCTATGGCCGCAACAATGGCCGTCCGAACAGCTCCGACCACATACAAGAATGGGAGAGCTATCTTCAAGGGCGTACTGGACCCTACGGGTGGGACAGGAGTGAGGAAAGGCTACCGTGAGTGAGCGGTGGCACGCGAACTAGTCGCGACAAGGCACGCACTTGTATTCCTGTGCCCGGATCCTTCAGGGAGTATTTAACAAGATTTAGCATGACGGAAATAGCAGGAGACTTACTCGGAAAGCAGAATACTTTTCCATGAAATGAAGATAGCCAACGAGACTTCCAGAGTACGCGTGAGTACGCGACCAATTCTCGCGTGCTCGCGTGCGTGCCTGGCCATCACGCATCACGGCTTTCTCAGCCAAGGCGCTCTGCAGACACTCTTTCGCACTGCAACCATGACGAGTGATCATACATCGACACAGGCTCCCTTTAGGCGTTGCATAAACACTTGTATTCGCCACTTCCGAGGGCTTCCTATTCGTGCAAAGGTCAGTTTCTGAGTCCCTGTGTCACTATGTATTTGATACATGTCTCGACAGCTCTTGATTTTCGCGGTCACCCTATTCAATTGCGCGCTAATTGCCGCTACCATCATCCTTACTCCTGCTCGTCTGGCCCAAGGCTTTTATGATTTGGGTCAGAGGATTAGGGTCCATCCTTTTGGTTGGTTGCTACTTGCAACTCTCATACGTTCGTCTGCTCCGTGCACATGCACACCATACCCTCCTCTTATCGTTGTTTCCAGAAATTGCGTCTTTCCCGCCCATGATAGGACATACGACATTGCTTAACTTGGGCGGCTTCACCTACGGCATGAAGGGCTTCCTAGTTGTCGCACCTGCGTCCTTAATTGCGTCAGCCGTTGTTTTCATCGTCATGCGCTACGTTTCCAGAGGAGGGTTTCGTTCTTGGTCTGAGAAGAACGAGAAATGGCAGGCTTTAGAGGCAGTGATCGTGAGCATTCCATGACACATTTGGCCCAACCGGTTGGTGATTGAAACCCACAGAACGCCAAAGGGCTTCCCCTCGTCATTCTCATCAGACTATCCCCTTTCCCACCGTGGGCATACTCAAACCTCCTCTTTTCTGTGCGTCAGCTTCCACATTCTACCGTTACGCTAGCGAATCACTCACGGATCATCGACTGTGGCTCGCCAGTCTATACAATCTGTGTCAGTCTGGCAATTCATGGTTGGCACTATCTGCGACTTTCCGAAATACGCTCTGTATGTTTTCGTTGGTTCTCGGATGGCATCGCTGTCCGATGGAAAGCAGAGAGGACGCATGGACACACGTAATTGTCACGTTTTTTTCTGTGAATTTGCTCCTGACATTTCTTCCAGAAACCAAAGTAGTGAACAGCATCTTAGTTTTTGGGGGTTTTCTGATTGGCATTTTAGCGGGCTGGTGAGTCTCCTGTATTGAATGCGACACACCGCATTGATAAAGTCATAGGATCGTATATGCACTTGTGAAGCGTCAGCTCGGGGGACCATCGCCCAAGTTAAACGAGTTACGTTCTGAAGAAGCTGACGAGGATGCCCCTTTACTGAGCAACTCGTCATCCGAGTCACTTCACGAGGCAGTCTGATCACACGTGGCCGCGCGTGAGAGTGCCGAATGCCTGTTGTTTTCCCCTAGAGGTCGCTCAGGTCCGTTCCTATTGCGTGTATGTTTTCTGGAATCTCATTTTTTATTGTGTTTTCGACCTCGCATCCGGCTGCCTGTTGGGCCACCTTGTACCATTTCGATTTCCTGTTTACTAAGCCTCAACATGCCCCCTCCAAAAGAGCCAACACCCATTCGCAACCCTCTCTCGCGGCTTCGTTTAATGCTCTTTTCTGACGGATCCTGGTAGAGCCTTTTGGAGGCACGATGGTAATTACCCATTTCTTTAGCCTGCGCACGTATGTGAGGAAGGGATTCGTTCGAAGAATAAACAATCTACCTCTTGCACCAGCTTCTCCCGCCTTTGCTTCTGCTTCTCGAGCATACCCTCTCGGATGCGTTTAGAGGCCTTGTCCCGTTCTTTTGCACGCACAATCTTCTCGCCCTGTCCGAGTCTTGAACTTCCGGCTAGTTCCAAAATGCGGCCTTCCATGGCTTTTTTCCGTTGGGCAGAGGTGAGATCGAGCTCCGGATTTAAAGACCCAGAAAGTAGTCGTGTGTGTACTAAGCGGGCAGGAGTGCATCATTTTGTGCGTTGGTGCTATTTGATGTTAGCGACGCGAGTTATATGATGGTCATGGCTCACAGCTCGTCGTCTTCATCTTCATTCGTATCCCCTTTTCTTTGTTCTAGTTTCTGATTCCTTAGCTGGGACACCTTCGAGGACTTGAAGGGGTTTAAGGAAGTAACAACACGAAAGTAGGGCACGAGCGTACCATGAATGCCTTGGCCTGCGTTTTGTAAAAGAAGTCTCCGATGACTTTGTAGTAGAACCTGAAAACACGATTACGTCCGGCTTTTGAATGGAGGTGCTGCCTGTGAGGACACGGTCCAGGGTGAGGCTGAGATCTCCATTCGCCATTGAGGTGAGCAAACACACCTTTAAGGGGCGTCATCTCCTCAGCGAGCGAGCAAGATTCCCATCCATCACTCCCGAAGCCAGTCCATTCTTCTGCCGAGTCAGAAGAGTCCTCTGAGCTCGATCTCGTCGCGGTTTCACGTTTTGCTAGTTTGGCGGCTCGGACAGATTCCGAAGAGCGCTTTCTCTTTTTATTGTCCTCTGGAACACCAAAAGAATCAAGAAACGTGTGCCCGTGAGCTTGCAAAATGTTGAGCAGACTTTCGCCGGCGATAGCCATACGATGGATGCGAAAAGTAAAAACGAGCCTCCGAGGCGCCCGCAGTGAATGATTCGGCCCGGACTGTGTTTGCGACCGACGTCATCACTTGCACCTGTGCCGCAGCACCGTACCACAAAGCTCTGAACTCTGACAATGGCGAAGAGGCGCAAAGAAGGTACACATGCGAGACAAAATTCTCCCTTTATCCAGCTTTCTGAAGAGGAGCAGTTACGCCTGATCGAGCAAACTGGTATTCTCAATGAGATTCCGGTCTCTGGCCAAAAGCCTGAGGCCAGTTCCACAAAGCCACATGCAAGTGTCGAGCAGGAGGAGGAAGACTACCCCTTGGCAGAAGAGGTCTTCGCGGCGACGACGTTGTTAATTCCCATGTCGTTTTTGCTACTAATGATGTATATGTGAGTGCCTGCCTCGACACTATCTCACACAATGAATTGACGATAATTCTTAGTCTCATACACTTCCAGTACGGCCAAAAGCCATCTTGGGATGTCATAACGAATCGGATGCTCAGCAGAGTCCCTAGTGAGTGTCAATCAATTACCGAGCCGTGAGACTCGCTAACACTGAACGAATCAAGTCCTCGCGATTTTTATATTCTACAGTGAGGGTAGCCAAATGTGTACTCAGACATTTATGCTAAACAATTCCTAGCAAACAGATACAAGCACAAAAGATGGGCTCAAGCCGGCCTTTTCGTTCTTTCTGTCGTGTCAGGGACGCGGATGATCTACCAAGTAAACTACAGCAATTGGTTGCTCAATATGCAGCAGGTTTGTTTACCTCTGGTCTATGAACACAATTCCGTCTCTTAATGATCCTTTGTAGTGCCCACCGATAGGGACCATCTGGGTCTACACCATACTTCAGCTGGATCTCGGTCCTTCAGCATTAGCCCTTTCTACTGTAGGCGTCTGGGTGTGGTGGACGGGGGCGCGACTGGTTTTCGATTGAGCGCTGACCTTTGGCACATACTACGCCCGCCAGTGCGCACAGTATTACCAAGGCTGGATCAGCGAACCAAGTTTTTAGTGATGTCGTTGCACAGAGTACCGTAATGGAATCTAATGGACATAACATAACTGCGCAGGGCTACTATCACCTACATGATTTACATGTGGATATACCTCGACTATTAATTTGTGCTGGTATTATACAAAGATATATGGGATGACAGTGATTTTTGACACGCGGAATCGCTTTCTACATCGAGGCGAGCCCATGCGAATGGCGACGGGTCAACAGAGCTGACACCAGCCCGACTCATTTTTATAGTCCCCGGGAAGCGGCACAGAAATGATGGTGGAGTTCAGTCAGACCTCAGTCCCGGGCCAGAAGCGAAAACATGACAGAACCATGAAAATAATACAGGCAGATTAATGCTTCATGAACGTAACAACGGTTTGTATCCCCGCGAATGCATGGACGAGGCTCATGTAAACACTTCCATCTCTTCTGGGGCTTCGGGGTAGAGTGGGAAGACCTAATTCAGGGAGGATCGCGATGATCCATTCATTTGCGCCCGATGATACGCCATCGCGGGTTGGGAGCTCGGACCCGCGAGGCACCTTATACGGGCAAAAGGAGTGGGTAGGTGTTGTGGGGAACTCAGATGACTGACGTTTGGCTAGTCGCAGAGGCCTGACGACAAAAGCTGAGCACTATCATCTCGGAACAGTACGGAACATATGCAGCAAGCCAACGGTCAGGCGCCATCAAACTCTGACTCCAAGAGCTCGACCTTTCCCTGAGGAGTAAAGTTCATAAATCTGCCCCGCGGGAGATAGACGAGTGTACTAACGTGCCACGATCTCGCATGCCCTTGAAGAATATTTCTTAGACTTGCTAACTGTGACTTCAACCGTCCACTGAGTCGACGATCAATGTTTTCTCTGTGCTTATCCAAACGTTCAGTAAACACCCTGTAAACTCTATCGTCACGAGCAAAGTAGTAGGACTGAGGATGATAAGATAAGATAAGGTACAACATTGCGCAGGTGGTGACTACGTACCGGGATATGCTCCCCAGAAAATGTTTCCAGAGCCAAACTCCAAGCCGCCATCATTAATAGGTCAACCGTGGCATTTGATATGCTGGTGCGGGAATGTGAGCTTGGCCAGACCCCACGCATGAGAGACATGCTCACTAGTCTTCCAGGTCAGCAATCAAGGGTGCCTTCCCAAGAGCGCGGGTGGCCACGCGTTTAACAGACGACCGAGCGATGTCTACGGGGTGGGCAGAGGGACCTCGCCGCAATGCAGTTCCGACCAGTTTCACCTGCTCTCGAATCCAGGTATCACCCTCGCTCATTACGAGAGTCTGCAGAAACGACGCAAGGAGGTCGCTTTGCGAGCTTTGAAGGCCGTAGTCAATGGCTACCTTGAGGCTGCCACCTGGTCCAGAATGAACACAGACTGCGGAAAAGCATAGATATGCACTTCGCTTACGGAGTGAGACTAAAAGAGACCTCGTTTCCTTTTTCGCAAAATCCACTTCTTCCAGATTATTGATATAACGAGAGAAGGCACCTATTAGGATGATAGCTACATCGTGATGGGATCTCCCGATGCGCATTGCGTGAATGAGAGGTGTCACACCGCCTGAAGGGCGAACGAGAGCCTAGAGTTTTAGTTTGTAAGTTGCACGGGAATGGGCTTCGAGAAACGAACGTGGAATGCGCGATCTCGAACCTCCATAAGAAACATGACGTCCTTATTCTCGACAGCGCGCAGTACTTCCCATGGCTTGCAGATGTCAGACACGAAACAATTGACGAACTCTGTTACTCACCTCCGGGTCTCTCCAAGGTTTATTTGCTTTGGTCGGCCTAGTCATAGAGAAGAAGCGTTGAAGTGGGCTTGTTGGTGGCGATGCTCCACTAAGAGGCGCCTGCGGCGAGGGTGGCGAGTTGGTAATCGAGGTCGCCATAGCTTCTCTCAGGGAGTTCGAGTTATGAGACGCATCTCGAACGATTTGTGTGAGCAACGACTTGGGAGCTGTGAGGCGAGCCTCTCGCTGAATAACAGCTGGTAACTGGTGTCATTGCACGATTGGGTGGAGAACGGGATATGGTACCAGTAGATGGAAGACTCGCCGGAAGGCAAGGGTTAGGAGGTGAGCAGCGTCTCTTGCGTGGAATAGGGGAGGTTAGATTCGTGTCAATATGGTCAAGGATTGCGGCGTGGTTGATCATAGACGCGGCGTTTGTGATGAGATGAGTGAGTCAGCGAGGGTGCCTTTCTGGTATATGAACTACACGATGTGGCGAAGCTGTAGGCCATCCGAGTATCATGAAATGACCCAGTACCAATGAGCGGTGCGAGTCTGTGAGCAAACTTACAAAGGGAAATCCAATCCAGCCCAAGACGCTCGCCACATCCCAAATAAACATCGCACGCACAGACACACTGCCACCGTGGCACTCAGGTCCTCGCTTAGTACGAGTCACCAATACCCCTCATGTCCAAAACCTGCGAGCAGGCGCGGAGGGGGGATGAAGCAGCTCCCTTACCCTCCAGACAAGGCAGTGACCACGAGGAACCACCGTGTAGGGTAGACAGCGAAGGGTCTTGTTCTCCCCTGATCGGTGTACCCTCGCCCGTGGTTGACGACCTCTCTGGTGCTGCACTGTTGGCCGAAGGACGTAAGCGTGTGTTCACTCCTCAGTCTTTCACACCTGGACTCTCCAAGCGGTCAAAGACAACCCATAATGTGGCATCTGGGCAATCTGGGCACGGACACCCTTCTGAAATCGTGGTTCATTACGAGCCTCCCTCTAAGCTCACTTTTACGACTCTGTACAAGCAACTGCGTGGGGTTGACCAGGAAGAACAGTACTCGCGTCACCACTTTTCTGCTGCGCATCATGTTTTATTGGATATGGGCCCCTGCGCTTCAGATCTAGTTTGGCGTCGCGCTCTTTGCGATCTCGATGCTAGCGTATCCCATGCATACAATGAAGACGATGAGCACGCGAAGGAGTACGTAGCGCTCTTCGAAACCAGGGAAATCATCAAGAACTGGGAATACACGATGCCCAATCTTGACCCCTCGTCCCGAGGCCTCAATGTCACTCCGAAGTTTCTGAAGCTGGTGCAGATTTTACAGTCCTGTCGTCCGCACGAGGATTCGTTCAGGGGCATAGTCTTCGGTAAGCGTCTTCAATGATCATTAGAACGAGAAACCTTTTGATTTAGCTTCCGTTCTCTTCAACCCGCCAAGTCCGCAGGCGGGCAGTCGCCTTGGTCATGTCTGAACTACTTAGACTTCTGGATATCATGGGATTGCGTCCTCAAGTCTTGGTTGGAAAGGACATTCATACCGATTTCCATTCTCAGGTGGGCACATCGTTCTGTTTTGCTATTCAAACTGAGTACACCGCTGCAGAACGAGATCTTTCACGACTTCGAAGCGGGCACGTACAACCTTATCATTGCCACCAAATGGGCCGAAGATCTTGAGATTCCGCCTGCGTCGGTGGTCATTCGGTGAGTTATACCAACTGCCTTTGCGTATCTTGGCTGAGCCGCTTGGAAAGGTATGATCTTTTCGACAGTCAGCTCTCTTACGCCAACTGCCGTGCCCGGACACGTGGACCAGGTTCGCATCTTCTTCACATGATTCAAAGGGGGTGTGATAGCCACCGTCGCAAGTTGCTACAAATCACACGACTCGATGAGGTCACGCAGACTTGGATGAACAGTACCGTGCATAATTCTGAGGGTGTTGTCCAGCCCGTCGCGACTGTGGATAGTCACGACCCTTACCTGTCCGACAGTGAGGACGAGGGGGACGGTGCGCATTTTATCAAAGACCCAACAACAAGTGGGCGCATTCGCACACAAGACGCGACTGGGATCATCCATCGTTTTGCCGCGAACATTTCTTCCGACGAGACAATGTCTACTCATGTACCCCCGCTTTTCCGGCTCGAGAGTGTGCTTGCTTCACAAGTGTCGGAACCCTCGTTTATCTGTACGGTCATGCTCCCTCCAGGACCTCATGTTCCGCTCGTGACTGGGCTACCTTCGGTCTCTAAGGCTCACGCACGACGAACGGCATGCTATCAGATGTGCAAGGAACTTTTCGAACGAGGATTACTAGACCCCCAGTCATTTCCGCGTCCCTCCCAAAAAACAGCCCGCCCCAAACGAGTCCCCGACGTTTGTCAAACCCTAGACTCTACTGGCGAGGATTTCTTAAACAACTCTCTGTCCCAACCTCCTGGCACCAGAAAGCAAGCTGGGCTCCACAGTTATCCCCGAAAGAAACCCGAGTTCTGGACGAATGTCGTGGACTTGAAATCCGCCATCCTCTATCCCACAGTGATATCTGTGCAAGACCAAGAACTGTATGGACCTCTTGTTTTGTTGACGCGTGCTCCCCTTCCTCGCATGTCAGGTCTGAGGTTGTTTGATTCGGGTATCCCAATTACTATCAACTTGAAGCAAGGAGCTAGTTTTGCTGTCGATGCTGAACGCCTGGACGACCTCTACCACTATACCATCCGGGTTTATCGGTCTATCGTCAATAAACCGCTTGCCTGCACGTTGGAAGAAATGCCCCACTTCCTAGCCCCACTAAAGACTTCGTGGCTTGGATTCAATCATAAACAATCTAGCCGTTGGGTTATAGATGAGATAGTCGATTACATACCCTGGGACCAAGTTAAACTTGCTGCACATAAATGGGTCACCGAATTGTCGACGGAGAATCTCGAAAACTCACTCCAGGACGCAATCATTCAGGATAGATGGATAGAATATACAAGGCGATACTATTTCATCCAGGTCCGACGAGACTTGACACCGTTAAGCAAGCCAGTCGACAGTCCGGTAAGTCCTAAAGTCACCGCCTTTCGACAGATTAATTCATCTGCGTATAGCGGGAAGCAAAGTACGGGAGTTTCCTAGAGTACTGCAAGGAGCGTCGGAAGGGCTTTGAAGGCCTCCGCGACTGTGATCAGCCTCTCATTGAGGTTGATCGTGTCCTCCCGGTCCTGAATAGACTCAACCCAGCCTCTAAAAATCCGCCCAATCCGACAAAACATCCCGCTAAGTGTATGCAAAAGCATATGCCCTGCATTTCGTTGACTTACTTTCGTAGATCTCATCCCCGAATTGTGTGCCCTTTTTACCATCCCGGCAAGGTAAGTTCCAAAGCTCTCAGTCTTTGGCGTCCCAGATTCAGGCATGTATATTATAGCACGTTCCGAACGGCCTTGCTCCTTCCATCCGTGATGCGCCGAATAGATGACATGCTCCTCGTGACAGAGCTCAATGCCACCCTCTTTGATCACTCTATCCGTGAAACCCAACTACACGCGGCCATTTCTGCACCGTCCGCATGTGCTGAATTCGATTACGAGCGTCTTGAATTACTTGGAGATGCTTATCTCAAATACCTTTCTTCCATTTATCTGTTCGTGACGAACCCTTCCCAGCACGAAGGCGCATTACATTCCGCAAGGCTGCGTATTATTAGCAACCGGGCGCTATTTATCAATGCCGAAAGCGTGGGCTTGGCACCTTATATCCAGGCGAAACCGCTCGTCCCAAAACAATGGTGCCCGCCAAATTTCACCGTAATCCGCCACCTCCTCCCAAGGCGCAGGAAAATGTACCGACTTCTCATGTGGACATGGACAAAGATAACGGTGCGGAAAAAGAGGCCGGTGAAGACGTTCCAGAGACTCCAGATGTCAAACAAGAAGAGAAAAAATGCGCGTCACCTGGCCCATTAAGAAGCGGAGTAGGAACATTCGAACCTGACGCTGACAAAACTCGGGAGTCTACTGTATACAA
The DNA here is from genome assembly GCA_015025155.1 of Lactarius quietus. Taxonomy (NCBI): domain Eukaryota; kingdom Fungi; phylum Basidiomycota; class Agaricomycetes; order Russulales; family Russulaceae; genus Lactarius; species Lactarius quietus. The sequence goes on along the minus strand of WITN01000073.1, from coordinate 44,373 downwards.
GGGCTTCTCCGCGGAACCAGGTCCTCATCGAGGCGACATTAATAGAGTACCGATAAATGACACCGCGAAGCCAAAGACCGAAAAATTGTCCTCCAAGAAGTCAAAGAAGGACGACCAAAATGTGCAGTGGTTGGGCGATAAGGTAAATGTCCCTGCCATGCCCTGAAAGCTTCCTTTAATGTACGCAGGCAATCGCGGACGTCGCGGAAGCGATTATCGGAGCGGCGTATATCACAGGAGGGAGCGAAACGGCCCTCAATGCGTCAAAGGCCTTGCGCATCGCCGTGCCGAGCATTGACCAATGGTCCGATTTTGGGCGCAAGGCGCTGGCCCCGCCTCCAGATGTGACAACCCGATTACAACCGGGGACTATCGAAGCCATAGAAGGGATCATGGGTCATAAATTCAACAGGCCGCACTTACTGGCACAAGCATTGGTACGATCAAGTTCTCTCTATCCTCGAAAGGAGAGAACGCTTAGAGCGCGTGAATAGACGCATGCCTCGATACAAGGTTTTGAAATGACCTGTTATCAACGTCTAGAATTTCTAGGCGATGCGATCTTAGACTTCTGTAAGTTCATCCCATGACTGATGAATTTGTCGGACAACTAAGTGAGGTCTAGTGGTTATCCGTCACATCTACGAGCGTGACGCAACTCTCTCACCTGGCGCGCTAACTTTGTTGAAGGTGAGATAGCGCCATTTTAGCACTATGCATACTTGACATCGGCGGTGTTTAGGGTGCGATGGTATCTAACCAAGCGCTGGGGGCAATCTGCGTCGACGTCGGCTTGCACGAACACCTGATGTTCGAATCATTCGATCTCGCCAGCAAAATACGCGCATACACCGAAAATCTAAAGCGAAAACGAGACGCCGAGTATGAATTGGCGAAAGAAGAAGGTCGCGCACCTGGTCAATATTGGATCGATACTATCCCTCCTAAGGTGTGTTCCTTCCGCGTACGTCGGTTGTTCTTCTGACGGGAAAACAACAACTGTGTTGCGCCAGGCGCTCTCTGATATCGTTGAATCCGTGATCGGCGCGATTTTCATCTCGGACAACTTCTCGCCTGACGGCGCGCAGAGTTTCTTCGACAAGATCCTCAAGCCCTTCTATGACAAGCATATCACATTACGTACACTGTCCCATCACCCGACCAAGACACTGTTCGAAGTTTTGCAAGCGCACGGCTGTCAGCAGTTCGAAGTCACGCGGGAGTACGAGTCGACGGAGGAATTTTCCAATGGATTGTTATGCAACGGTATGCACTATTTTTATGTGTCTAATCTGCGCTGAGAACCCGTTCCAGTGGTCATTCACGACGTTATTCTGGCATCGGCCGCGGGACCATCGGCGGTATATGCGTCCAAACAGGCAGCAGTCTATGCCTTGGATGCCATCGAAGGGGACCCTGACTTCATCGCGCGTACGTGCGACTGCCGTGCGAAGACCCAGGCGAAGAAAGCGAACAAAAAGGCACTAAAGCAGATGCTTGCAAGCTTGCAGGATCAAGGCGAGGATCTGCAGTCAGCGAAGAAAACCTCAACTGTAGTAGATGGTGACGAGGACGGTATGGTGACGGAGCAGGGAGCCACTAAAAACAGTCGAGAATGCAGTCCCACTTGATGTTCATGCACGACCCAAAATTAAGGGAGAAAAGCCCATTGCGATTTTTCTAGGCGAAGTTGGTAATTACAAGTGGGATGTGACGCTCTGGTGCTCTACTTATGCACCTCCGGCGGCTGCTTTCCTCCTGTAAGATGAAGCTGTAAGACCAACACAGACAGAGAAGGCTGAAATATAGACATACATCTGATAGATAGCAGCGACCCCTGGGATGGAGAACCCAGTGAGAAGGAAAACGGCGACCTTGGCACCCCAAACTGCCTTTGAAAGTTTATAGTTGAATGGCATGTGCTATATGTACGCAGAAAAGTGAGCAAAGCGACGCTCTATGAAAATTCGAGGGGTGGATACATACATTATAGCCGTGGACACCACGGGATGGAACAAAGGCGCGAGATTGAACGATTTGCCTGCGCAGGGCGGGGGTGCGAGCCAAGAACGACATTGTCAGAGTGAGCGGCGAAGTTAGTGGGGTTGTCCGACGTTCTGTTCTGCTGTCTTCTTTCGGTTGAGAGGGCGTGAGAAATAAACACGGTGTGTGCCGAATATTCACCGAAGTCCGCTCGTCGGTCGCTGGCAATTGCGCACTCTAACGATGGCGTCGTTGCTCTTTGGCCCGCTCGCAAATTTGACGCAGTTGCTAGCCGTGAAGCCTCCTCCTCTTGACGGGGAATACGAAGGCTTGGAGTACACCTGGAAAATCTTCATCTTTCGTCCCGGACGTGAGTCGCCCGGCATCTATCCATTTCTGCATCGCGCTCGAGAGTTAATTATGCACAACAACAGTCTTCAAAAATGAGGTGTACCTCATCGCCGCCGTTATCTTGTATGGCGTGTTTTTCTGGTTCGGAAGCGAGAGCAATCGCACGAGGGCCAACAGCTGGTTCGTCGCTTCCCACGTCCTCCATTTCCCCGCGCGCCTCCCCACTGACGTCGTCTTGACGTGCCGCTGGTGATGCACGCAGGTTGAGCGCGCACATGAGCCTCCTGGAAAAACAGTTCTCGAGACCTACAGAAGGCGACCTGACCGCGGACGGCTACACCGATTTCTTCAACTTCTCGACGGGAAGACGCAACGTCGCCTCGCTGCACACCATCTTCACGCTCAGGCCGCGCCACGACCTGTTCCAGCTCGTGTACCAAGTCGCGTGGGGCCTCATCGACCTACTCTATACGCCAAAAGACGACATCTCCCTGGACTTCAAGCTGCACGCGACGGTGGCCGTTCCTGACTTTGTGTGGGCTCTTATCATAAAAGAAGAGGCCAATTCCATCAAAAACGGGCGGTGGGATCTCGTGAGCCACGCGTCCCCTCTCCTTGCGCCGCCGATGGTGCCCTAATTGCGCGTGCCGTAACAGACATTCACAAAAACCACGGAGAATCCATCGCTTCCTCCCAATGTAGTTGTTATGAGCGGTAAGCGGACACGGGCGGTGACACCCCCATACTCTATCTGCACACGAGACCAGAGGTATTGACGAAAGCGTTTACCACAGAGTATGCCGATGTCACGGAGAACGTGCTCAGGATCGCGAGGCCCCTCTTAGAAGCGCTCAAGGACCCCAAGATTCAGCCCTATTTCCGCTCCCTCACGGTTCGTTGGAATTTCTAACAAAGTCTCCAGTTGCCCAAACCTATTTTTGCTGAATGCTACACTCGTCGCGCGCAGATCACTGACCAGCCTCGTGCCCGGCCCAGTACCTTGCCCGCACACAAAGAGAAACATGTTATCCTTTCTATGGCTGCTCCCCCGTCGTCGCACGCCGCCGACTCCGTGCCGCTTGTGTCGGCCGTATTTGATCTTATCGACGCTCTTGAGAAGGTGAATCTCCGCCCGGAGACGAAGAGCAAGCTCAAGAAGACGCGCGAAGACTTTTCCAAGACGGTCAAGGACGAGGCCGAGCGAGAAGCTAAAGAGGAAGCAGCTGATGCTAAGCTCGCCGCCAAGCGCCGAGCCGAGGAAGAGCGCGTCGCCAGTTTGAGTGCTGCCGAGCAGCAAAAGGTGAACCTATTGCAGGCTCGTGTCGTCCTTTCTGCTTACACTATATTTTCTATTCTAGCTCTTGGAGCGCGATCGTAAACGCAGTCTTCGCAAGACACAGGGGAAGGTGGTAAAAAAATAATTTACGTTCTCGGTGTCGTACGCGTTTGTGCCATGGCGAGACTCCCTATGCTCTATCCTATCTACTATGATGATAAGATATATCGGCCGACCGCCGCCAGGAGACAGATAACGAAGACCTTCTAATGGTCTGGCTTCAGCACATTTGACAACAGTTCACCAGAGTCCTGGGTAGGGGATTGGGGTTCAGGCGATGTCGTGCCGACCTCCGACGAGGGCGAGAGCACGCCCTTGTCTCCATCCACGATCGGAGGCGACTTGATTGCAGTGTCGTCCGCCTTCTTTCGCCCAGGACCCCAGCGGTTACCCCAACTAGCAATCATCTTGAGGAGCCATGACGGTGGAGGCGCTGCCTCGCGTTCACGCTCTTCGCGCTCCTCTTCTTCCTCCTCCAAATGGAGGTCATGTAGCCCACCTTCCTCGGCTGCTTCCTCCTCTGTATGTCCTGCCCAGTCTACGAGCGTCTCCTGGCCGTCGAGCGTCCGAAGCACTCTGTCGAACCTTCCTGCACCTGGCACGCGCCGTCCAGTGTCAAAGACGCGTGAGCGCATCTCGAATACTTTTTGTCGTTGCGGGGAGATCCCATGCCAGAGATTTTGCACGTCAAACTGCGCCGCCTCATACGAAAGGGCATGGGTTTCTTGCATCATCGCGTATGCCTTGTCACGCGCACCCTCGATTTCTGCGATGATCTTGGTACGGGCTTCTGCACGGGAAAGTTCAGGCTGATGGGCCTCGTAGTCTTCGCGTAGGTAAGCGTTCATATGGGATAATCGAGAGGTGAGGACGCGCAAGCATGCAGCAACGCCTTCAAGATGTTCCTCTCGACGCCGCATGACTAGCAGCTGACCACAGAGCTCGACGTCGATCTTCATGTGATGGACTGGCAGTATGCGCAACTTTGCTAAACTCATCGCGTCATCGAAGCTCCTCCTCCTACAGTAGGATTTTCATTGAATGACGGCGCACTTGGCGAAAGTTTTGAGAGAACGCTCACCTTGAGATGGTGGCGCTCATATTATGAGTACTCTTCTTAATCCCTCCCCTTGTGCTTCGATATGTCGATTCTTTGACCGTCTCGTCGCGCATGTGATATATGTTCCCGCTATTGCGCTGAGAGTCTGTCACAGGACTTATGTCACCCCTTGCACTCCTTGGATCAGACCAACTGGTGACCCGGGAATTCGTGGACGGCCTGGGCAAACGCTCGTTGAACTTCGTCAAGCGCCGTTCATAGTCCGAGAGATTCGAAGTGGATGTGTCTGCGAGAGACGACGCTATACCGAAATGATTGCCACGGGATTGGGCTACGTGTCCGCATTAATGGATGAAACGAGTGCAAGAGAACGACTTGCAAATAGGTGACACCTGCCCACTACTGAGAATCTCATCTTCTTCGCCATTCCTGCGAAAAAATTACTCGAGGACAACTGTCTTGACGGAAAACATTATACCTGGACACGACGACTTGAGGTATTAAAGGACTGTCCCGGTTCCAGGACGACGAGTCATTATTGTGGAAGGCTGGGCGGCGGTTTTGCATGCCCGTCTCTTCGCTCCGCTTTTTTTGCCGGCTCAGCCTGGGCAAGATATTATGAACGATTGTTTCGAGAAAGTGTGTACTCACCCAGCCCAAGACTCAATCTTGCGCTGCACCCGCTTGCCGCGCCATGCCTTAGACGGCTCGTTCTCATCTCCTGTCGACAATTCGTCCATTCTCTCTGACTTCTCCCGGTCACGACCAACGTCGTCTTCTCCATCGCTCCATAACCGCTCCTTTCGCTTTAAAGCAAGCATGTCAGCTCGACCGCCCCACAAATATTTCAAGCTATGCAAGCCGTCTTTCGCGGCCTTAGTTTCGGCGAAATGGATAAACTGATCTATGTCGGCGGGATTGAAGTTTGTCGGTCCGGAAGAGGTGCGCAAGTCGGTGGTGAGATCATCCAGCTTGTTCAATAGGACACGGTGAACTTTGTAAGGCTCCGTCGTACGAGACTTTGAATAAGCCGCATCGATGGCATTGAGGACGTCATCAGTAAGAAAAGGTTGGGTTGTAGACGAAGAATTACTGAGACGAGAGTCCTGAAATGCGGAAACAGCACGGAGAAAGCGCTCGGGATCAAGGAAGGGGTCTTTCGGGATGAGCTGCGCGGTAGATGAGCCCTGAAGAAGAGGCACACAGAAAGAGGCGTACATGGCCAAAGCCGAGCGCGTGCAACTTGTTACGGGTGGTGGAAACTTGAGAAAGAAGAGCGCAAACCACGGCAGGATCTACCACTCTTTCCGTTGGCTGTGGATATGCGAAGCAAGTTAAGACGGGAGAGTGTTGTCAAAGGAGAGGGGGACAATACCTCGACAGCCATCTGAGGTTCACCGATCTCGGTTAGCCAACGCTGAATACCGCCGACGGTTACATCGCATAGAAGCCCATTCCATTCGTCCTGACAAACACTAAAAAAGCCAAAGAGGGAAAGAGCAGCGTGAATGAGTTTGACGAGTTCGAGTATGGTTGCGTTAAAGAGGTCGGAAGATCTGATCTTGTCATTCATGCGATACATGCTAATGAAACGATCTTTGGTAGCATCCCTGCGTGGAAGATGTCATTCCTTCTGCAGGAAACCGACTTGTGAAATTGTGCCCGCCTAGGTTCCTGCAGCGTCAGAGCCATTCTTCCACTGCAACCCATGCGAAGTAAGTTGATGTTTGTGTACAGGAGGTCGCGAGCTTCGAGAAAGACACCGCTAGGGACGGGAACGATGGTATAGTCAGAACGGAAGTTGGCGAGGGATGTGACCATGAGAGTGCCGTATTCTGTCTTTAGCAAAGTGAATATATGCGCGAGGAACAAACAATGCAGCCCTACGCGCCGAGGTTTAGCCCCATCTCGCTGTAATTCGCTGAGAACTCTGTCCCATTCTGTCTTGGCATCTTCGGGTTTGAGAGTATACAAGGGACTCAAAGCGGTGACCGTGATCTGATAAGGGCGGTTAGAACTAGCTTGAAAGAAAGGGGGAGGGAGACCTTATGACGAGAGTCGCCCGTATAGACAGCCAAGGTGATGATGGGTCTCGTCCTCTGAGTAACCCTAGGAAAGATTGGTAACCGGAGAGGGGAAGAGAAGCAAACTGACCATTTCTCTACGGCAAATAGTTGGTATCCCTTGAGGACCAAGTGCTCTTGAACGATTTCAAATAGAGCATTGTTGCCGAGCCAAGCGTGACCGACGGAGACGAGAGAAAGAGTATCAGGGAGCAGGTGTTGTGGTGTTGGGGACGAGAGACGAGAGCGAGGTGGGTGCTTTGACCTTGGGGATTTATTTTGGAGCGCTGGGGAGAAGATATCACGGGCGCGAGGATTTCTTACGGCTGGGAGGAGCAGAACGGACATGACGTGGGAGAGAATAGAAGAGCGTGCGATCTCTTCCTGGAATCTCGATCACTTGATACCCAATTCACCGGAACCGTCAGACCAGGACATCTCGCGTTAAGATCTCCAACATAATCAATAATGTCGACATACAACATCGACACTTGGCCACCTCCGATTCCGATTCTCCTGCTACTCACTTGCTCATGGCCACTCATCTAGTCCCTCTGTTCCACTGCCCCGTCTGTCCCACTCCGTCCCCTCTCATCGCCCCCGTCACTCTCTTCTGCGGCCATTCCGTCTGTGCTCGCCATGTCCTCCTTCCCCCTCGTCCCCCTCCTCTCCCCGTCTCCTCCGTTTGTCCCCTTGTCCCCTCGCCTCCTGCACCGTCTCTCCTTCCAACCCACCGCCTCCTCCCAGCATCCCTTCCTCCTCCCGCGTCACTTTCTACCCTGCCGCTAGCGTTCAGCTGAACCGCGACGCCGTTGCCTTTGCAAAAATCCCAGATTCTCGCACAGACGTCACTATAAACAAACTTGCTTCCATCGTCTATCGCCACGACAGGCTCGCTCAGTCCGCCCACACGCTCGATTCTGGTTCTGGCAGCGATCCAGAGTCTGGCGACGAAGAGATTTTACACGCTAATACTATTCGTCCCTCCCCTTCACAACCCGGCGCGTTCACCCCCGGTACCTCCTCGATCGTCCCATCTGATGCCTCCTCATCCTCTTCGATCTCCACTCAAATCGCCTCCTCTCTCGATGCATCGCTGCAGCACCAAGCTCCGGCCCGTCCAAATGCGAGGAAGAGACGGCGAAAGCACCTCCCACCGCCGAGACGTTTAGACTCTCCGGCTCAATCTACCGATCAATTCGAAAGAGAGTTGCTGGAGGAGCTCTCCTGCGAGATCTGCTCCATGCTCCTCTATCAGCCAATAACGACCCCCTGCCAACACGTAAGGGCACTTCTTTTCTCATCCTTCCCGCATTACCTCGACCCTCTCTGCTCAATTACTTCCACACTTGCCAGACCTTCTGCTCGAGGTGTCTATACCGCTCCTTAGACCATAGACTTCAATGTCCACTCTGTCGCCAGGACTTGCCTGGGGTCATGTATTTCCAAGAACATCCATTCAATAAGACAATCATTTCGATAAGTACGTGTCAACTCCAATTCATGCATGTCAACTAACCCTTTCGTCCCCCTTCCCTCCCTGGCCAGTCCTTACAGCCGTTCCAGAGTCCTACACCGAACGTGGGCGCTTGATCGAGCAAGAAGAGCGTCATGCACGCCTTGACACGCCAATCTTCGTCTGTCAACTGTCATTTCCAGGGCTGCCTACCATCCTCCACTTCTTTGAGCCTAGGTATATCCTTTCCTGTTCTTTAGATACAATCGGCTAACGCCGCACAGATACCGTCTCATGCTCCGACGGTGTCTCGAGAAACCCGATCCATGTTTTGGGATGATCATGCCACCGTCACCCGCCGGCGGTCGATCCACCGTCCATGACTTCGGTACAATGCTAGACATCAAGGGAGTTAGGATGTTGCCCGATGGCCGCAGCATAGTCGAGACACGGGGCGCTTATCGTTTCCGCATTATGGAACGCGGTTCCATTGATGGGTACATAGTTAGCAGAATTGAACGGTGCGTTTTGCGACCCCTTACCTTGGCGGCGCTAGCATTAATCTCATTCATTTGTCCAGCATCTCCGACTGTCCCACCCTATACCCAGACGTTCCTAACCACCCTGACGACGCGCCTCCGATCCCGCGCGCAGCTCTCCCATCAGTTAACCTCGAAGACGGCATACTAAACGCCGCATCGGTCTCCACGCTACTCTCTAGCTCGCATGAGCAAGAGTTACAAGAACTGGTGGGCGTATGTCAGGCATTTTTAGACCAGGTCCAACGTGGGGGTGCCCCATGGGTCGTCCAGCGGTTGAACAGACTGAATCACATCTATGGTCCAATGCCGACTGACCCAACCCATTTCGGCTACTGGATGGCCATGGTCGGTGCTCCTCTTGACGCACACTGGCGTGTGGCATGAACGATCGCTGATCGACATGACTGCAGGCTCTACCAATCGAGGAGACGGAAAAGGCTAAGCTTTTGCCAGTCAAATCCCCACTGCTCCGCTTGCGTCTGGTAGTTCACTGGATCGAGCAGCTCAACAGCAACTGGTTCGTCCGACACACGTCCCGGGCGAGGTTTCTACGAGAAAATCCTGACGTGCTCCTTAGGTGGTTCACCAACGGCTGTATCGTTTCGTGACCATGCCGTCCGTGCTCATCCCTGGTCCCTGATGCAAGTCAAAAAACAATACCAACGTCTTTGTCCAGCCTCCCAAGTGTGTTCAGGCCCGTCACCTCGCATGTGTGTAGTGCACCATCCAAGTTCGCTTTGTTTGCTTTACTTCGATAAAAGATCAATGCATAATCATTTTCAACATCCCCCATCCTCCACATCTAAACCGCCATGTTCACTCATCACGTTTATTTCTGTTTCACCTATCGTAATGTTGGGAATATGTATCCTGCAACATAGACGCTTGCGTAGTTTATGATCAATCTCTGGCGCCGATCTCAAGTCTAGGCACTCGATTTGCGGCAGGAATCGGTGTGCCTTCAACGGCACATCAACGAATCCGCAGCAAAGACGCTCGCACAAATTGAGAATGATGGCCCATCGTGTTTGACAAACCAACTTGGTGGGTCCACCATATATTTGTACTGTACACGGATCATGACTTCGAATATCTGCACCTTCTGTTTGGAACAAATCCCACACTTACACCACTATATCACAGGTTAGCCGACTTTAGCGTCGAGCTGCACTTAACGAAATTATACCGTCAACTGCATGAAATCGAAAGACCGACTTACTTATCCTCTTTTGACCGCTTAAAGCCGTACTTGGTAATGAACGACTCTAGCTCCTTGGGACCTCGTGAGCCGTAAGGATATGGCAGGGGCTTGGGAGCCGCCTTGGGAGCTGAGCCTTCCTTCCCTTTCCCTTCTATCCAGTGCAGAATGGGTGTGAAAATCTATAAAAAGAACTCGATGAGTTAACGTATTTTTTCATTTTTCATTTTTCGTTTGGCGCTGAGAAGGCTGCGCACCTTCCAAGCGACGTCGAGCTCGTCGTCGCGGACAAAGTTGGAGTGATCACCCTTGAGAGCGTCGAGGATGAGTGCCTCATAAGCCTCGGGGATGTTGGTATTGGGATACCGCCGCTTGTACGTCCAATCCATATCGGTTTGCTGCGGGCGCATGGACCGGCCAGGCGGCTTTGTGTTCATCTTCAAATAGATCGCCTCGGAGGGCTGGATGCGGAGTACAAGCTCGTTGCGCGCGGGGTCGAAGTCATTGCAGAAACCCCGAGCGACGTCTTTGAATTGGATCCGCACCTCTACCTTGGCTTCGTTCAAGGCTGCCCAAGCAAGCGTTTTTGAGAATCTCATCGGTGTTTTTTTAGGAGACACCACTACCTTTCCCGGCCTTGAGGATGAAGGGGACGCCTTCCCAACGGGGATTGTTGATCCAGAGCGTCGTCGCAGCGAATGTGGGGCACGTGGAGTGCGGCGGCACGGTATCGTCATCGAGGTAGCCAGGGTTCCCGTTCGCAGCCACATACTGGCCGAGGAGCGTGTCCTCTTCTGCGATCGGCGGGATGGCGCGGAGAACTTTGACCTAATGCGGATGACGACAGCTGTCTGACAAATCGGACATTGGCACGTACCTTTTCGTCACGGATATCTTCGGCTGAAAGAGTCACAGGTCGCTCCATGGTCAAGACGCTGAGCACCTGAAGTAGATCTTTCAAAGGACCGGGGGGAATTGTTAAGGTTGGGGACGCTCGACGAAGCAGTCTATCTACGCACGGTTCTGTAACACATCCCGAATGATTCCGAATTCGTCAAAGTAACCGCCACGACCCTCAGTCCCGAAGGGCTCTTTGAACGTGATTTGGACATTGGAAATGGAGTTTTTGTCCCAAGCAGCACTGAACGCGATATTGGCGAAGCGGAGGCTGAGGATGTTCTTGACCATCTCCTTGCCGAGATAATGGTCGATGCGATACGTTTCGTCTTCGGTCCAGTGTTGCTTGAGTGCACCGAGAAGTGCACGCGCCGAGTCAAAGTCCTTCCCGAAAGGCTTCTCGACGATAATGCGGTTGACGCCGCTCGCATAATTGTGTTTCTTGACATTCTCGGCGACGGGAAGGAAGACCGAGGGAGGTAATGCAAGGTAAAAGATCCGATTATATTCTTTTGTTTTGTACGCAGATTCGATGTCCGTGAGGTGTTTCTCAAGGTTCTTGAACGAAGCATCATCCTCGTAGCCACCTGAGACGTAACTGCTCCGTTTCATGAACTCCTCGATCTTTGAGGAGAGTGCGGGGTCCTGATCAGGGTTCTTGATATACGACGTGGCACGCTTGTGGAATTCTGTCTCGTCCATCTTCGTGCGCGCATAGCCGACTATCTTGACATCATCTGGGAGGAAGCCATTACGATACAAACCGAAGAGAGCAGGGAAAGTCTGGAGGAGAAGTTAAGAGAGGCTGGTGCATTGATTAGGAGATGAACGGACTTTCTTTTTAGCGAGATCGCCCGATGCGCCAAACACTAGAGAAAGCGAAGTGAGTGCGACACGAACACGCGAGGAGAAGGGCATCATTACCTATGATGACAGTGTTATCTTTGAGCTCCAGTTGTGTGGCCATTGTAATCAGAGTCGGACAGTGCTTAGATTCATGTGTGTGTAATAAGGTGGACTTTATCTATAAACGATGCCGGGCCCGGTCCGAGTTTCGCCTGTCATGATGCAGTCTCCCGACCCAGTTATCGATGCTCTTCGCCAGCTAGCCAACGACCCCTCCCCCAACGATGACCCACCGACCGTACAAATACGCGCAGGTGCTCTCTTCGCCCGCCTAAAAGCGCTCAACCGCGAAGCCAACGCTGCCGCTCGCGCGCACAAACAAGTCACCTCCGACGCCAGACATGACATGGACCAGACCCACCTTCGTCTCCAGAACTTACTGTACGAGAAACGCCACCTGGAGCGCGAGATGGAGAAATGCCGCCAATTCGCGTACGTTCCGCTCCTTCCCGATTTACTGGCTGCGTCATCATCATCGAACGTTCTTCGGTTCGTTAGCTCCGTCTACCAGGACATTCCCGATGTACTCGGTAGAACAATTCATTGAGCTATCCCCGCCCGAGGCGCATACGGAAGAGGCTTTGTCAGACGAACATCAACTCATGCTTAACCGGCTCGGGTTTGAGCTCGTCGAGCGCCAGAGGTTCGACACCTGATTTTTCCATCGGCTACGCGTAGGCTCACGACGATTTTCACTTCGCCGCCGCGCAGACTCGATCGAAAGGTCAAAGAGCTTACACAGGAGAAGGAAGAACTCTTGAAATCTTCAAAGGTTCAGTCGACCACCATGGACAGTGTAAAGGTGCAGATCGAGACTCTCCTAAAGGTACGCCTCTTTTTCGTATCTGCACTCCTCCTTTGATCCATTTTTTGTTTAGACTGCGTCAGAAATCGGCAAGAAGGTTGAAGAACTCATTCCCGCTACCATAAATTTACCCGACTCCCCTCCGAGTTAATGGGTCGCTTCCTGGTCTCCTGTCACAATATCCCTCGCCTCCCTGTTCCCCGCTCTTATCACATCAGTTCACTGCGTGGTTCCAGGACCCACGTGGGAATAACAGTGTAATGGAGTTGATGGTGCTACTAAGTACAACCTTAGACGACAGAAAAGTGATTAAATAGCCGGGGTGGGGATAACAGAAGAGTCAAGGTCGAGACCCAGCGGGGTAATATGGTGTAAGGGAGGGGGAGAAAGTCATGGTGTTACAATTCCAGTGAGGGTTGCTCACCAATTCAAATGGAAGCGGATCTTCTACAACGACGAATGAGTTATGGAAAGTAAGAAAGACTGCAGTGGTAAGTGATGAAAAACAAGAAAGTGGGAAAAAGTCTCTTCATTCCTCGTCACCCGCACTGATGCTCCCTATGTCGCTCATCTCTGCATCGACCTCTTCGTCCTCCTCTGCAGAGGACTTATTCGCTGCCTCTTTGGTTGCATACCGTTGTACATATTCTGCGAGTGGCGCCGCCAGTTAACCACAGCAATGCTAAAATGGTATGGTCCGCACCCTTGACTCTTTGTTCGTACTCCTTCGGATGACGCATGAGTAATGCCGCAGCCTCTCCGTTTAGTGGGTCACTTGGATTGGGGTACCGTAGCAGTTGCGGTAAGAACACCTCGAATATGTTGATCATATCTATGACGTGAACTGTTGGGTGAAGCACAGCAATGCTCGATGGGGCACAGCTCACCGAACATCGGCGACCACGTTTGATTGATAACGTCCAAACAAACAGAGCCACTCCTGAATGTATCACTGATGTTAGAGTCGTTCCGCAGGATGGGCGAATATACCCATACAGTTCATCAATGTTCGGATGGAAGATCTTGTTCATGAAGCCAATACTTGGAGATTTAAATGGATACTGGTCTGGAAGTTCCACATGGATCTTCCAAATTCCACCAGAGAAAGGAGCTAGATGAGCCCACGTTCGTGAGCGCGTGCAGATATGGCGTAGGTGGTGTGCACAGGCGGCGCACTTTCACTTGGACCATAGAACCACACATAGAACTCCTGCATGCTATCGTTCACCAACGTGACTTCATAATCTGACATTAATCTAATAACAGGTACGGTCAGCTAGGATACTCGGGAGCGCTACTGCAGATACACGCACAGCTTCATCACGTCCGTTTCGATGCGTCTCTTAGGAGTGCTGTGGAGAGCGCAACGACATCAGATAGACAGTGAGACAACGAGAAGAGGTAAAGCGACATATCATCTCGTATCAAGCTGCCTATGGAGGGATGATGTCTAGGGAACAAGTCGATGACGGTGAAAGGGAAGGAACGCAGCTGGCTAGCTTGGCGTGCGACAACGGCGTGGAAACCTCCACTCGTGTTTCCGGCGACCAGTGACTGGGGTCCCGTTATTATTTAAATATTTTATTTACAGTGAATGGTAAATAGCAAAGCAAAAATAATTTAAAAAGTTGGTAGACGTGTCAGTAGTAAGACCATTCCTCCACGACACAGTCCACGTCGTATCGCGAACAAGGCCACGATTTGTATCTACCCCTGTTATTTCCTGTGAAGCCAGCTTGGCGCCTTGGCGCCGGTAGGCCACTAATGCCGAGTTCACCGTCGGTACTACGACGTTGCCAGATCGCTCGACACGCGACAAGGAAAGCTGAAATAAAAGCCAACCACCAACGGTGGCATCATTGTGTTAGACTCTCAGTGTCTCACCCCGCGGGGTTCGCTATTTCCCCGCATTCCGCAAACATGGACTCACCGAACCAAAAGAAACCAAATGCGCCTATCAGGATCATCTCCTCCTGATCTTGTGTGAGAATTTGCCCGTTCCGGCGATGGTGGGTGACGATGCTTTGATAACAAAGCATAGCAAAATCAGTGCTCGTTCACTCATGAATAGGGCATGCACGACTTTTTTTTATAACTTACAAGATCATCAGAGTACCAATTGCTAGAATCGCAACCGAGGTCTGTGCAAGTGTGAATGCATCTGAAGTGGCAAATTATTGTCGGACATGTGTCGCGCTTGCACTGAATCCAGCCCAGCGGTTCACGTACGCAGGTTCGATGGGAGCGTCCACATGAGGAGTGTTCCCATGAAAGCAGACATCAATCCTGACAGCAGAAGCGGCGGGACCAGTTACCGCCTGTTCAAGATGGCCCCGATAACGAGCGACTCACCAGCTCCTATTGATCGGCGGAGATTGCCAGTAAACAGCGACATCGTATGTAGGGCTTAGTACAAAGGGAGTTTTACTCTGGAAAACGGGCGCAAAGAGGTTGTTTATACAGAAGGGCGCTAAGCTGAGTGCAGACTTTATCTGAAAGGGCTCTATATACACCATGAGGCTGGCACGCGACTAGCGCACGACAGCGTTGTGATCATTCCAGACGTAATAAACGTGTCCTACGGCAAGTGACTACTCACTACGGCAAGCACTACGCCGAAATGCGCGTGTTTGGAGGGATAACAGTGCTGAGCGTAGCGAAGCCTGGTCTCTGTTCAATGATAGGCGGCCCTCCGTTAACACCGGGCCAGATGACTACTGAGTGCCCCGGCTGGTGTTGAATGATGCCTCCATTTCCCAGGTTCTGACTAGGTCCCACAAAAGGTGTGGACGCGGGTGTAGAGAGCATCGTACTGTCTTGAGGGCCCAGATATGATGAATATAGTGAGTAACCGGGATACCCAGGATATTGTCCAAACCATGGCAAATTGACAATGTCCTCGTGCCAAATGTCCGTCCACCCCTGGATCTGAGACCTGTTGGCCAAGGTAATCACAAGCAACAAGAAAAACAGGACTGTGCCTCCTATCAGCGCAGGCGAGGCGCAGAGGGGTGACATGATAGACGCACGCAAGATGAATATAGTCCACGAGAAGGCCTCCAAGATCATCGATTCATAACAAAATGCTTTTGAGGAAACTGAAGAACTTTTCTGAGCATTCAAGAACATGATAAGACGGAGACTCTACACACTGCTGCCGTGGACCGTTTGCGTCCTAGACGATCCAAGAGCGTCGCATTCCGCTGGACCATTAATGTCTCTACGTTCCGCCGAATCAGACTTTCCGTATTGCAACGGGCGGACTAAATACTAACCTTGCCCAGGCTGCTAAAGCTTTCGGGCGGTCAGTACAATTAAGACTATACTCGTGAATGCGACTTGCCCAGCCATGATATACTTGAGATGAGAAGAAAAAGTGTTTCTATCCATGGTCGTGACTCATATAATCTGATGGCACGCTCTGTTAGCGAGATGAATGGGCGAAGCAGGACGTCGCGGCCTCGGCACTTACAATACGAAAAGTGCCGCGATGGTGAATGAGGGAGTTACGAGGGCATACGTTGTAAATGCAACTAAGGAACCATCAGCACGCTCAACCCACGCAGGAGCGATCACTGCACGACGCACATCGAAAAGTGGGCAAGAATTGGCTCGCAAGATAACTTGCGATCCCAAGCACGACGCCGGCCAACAGAAGCACGGTAACTGAAAACAAACGTGTTTGATATGGTCACACCCCCTGAGGTCGTGAAGCGGCCATGTAGTGTGCTCACGGTAGCTGATGCTTCGTATAGTCCTGAACAAGACTGTCATTTTGAGGGTGTCAAGTAGGCGTGATCACAATGAAGCAGAGAAGGGAAGGATAGCGGATAGCTGACGGAAGAGGTGCTGCCAACACGCAGCTAAAAGCATCGCCCCCGGTTAGACACGAGCAGCGGCCATCCAACGGTTCTTATTGCCATTCTTCTTGTTCGCCACCGAACATCACGATCACGTGATGTTCTGATCCGACTCGGAAACTACATAGAAACATAACTGTGTATTCGTGTAAGTTATAAATGTACATAGAGTGGGTACTACAATGCCGTATCACTTTACGCGTAAAATTCGTCATACGTATATATTTTTTCACCGCCTGGGTGAGACATCGCGCCGGTAATAATCGGGCCTATAGCGATCAGTGGTGCGCGTGCGGGCTGGCCGCTGTTGGGCGGGAATGTATGCCATCTGGGGCTGTCGACTCTGAGGGGGGCGTGGCGCACGCGTGTGCCTCTCGCTGGCGTGGCGTTTCGGCGGCGTAGCCGCCGCAGACGGCTTGGATTGGGAACGAGATTGGGAACGGGAACGACGCGTTGTCACAGGTACTGGTAATTTGCCAGCTTTCTTGGAACCACGACCGAGCCAGTCGAAAGTGGTGACTGGTGAAAACCAGATGCCCTTGTGACCGTTCTTGTGGTGTTTGAGAGCCAGACCGAGCAGTAGCAAGAAGAATCCCCAAACTGCGATTATTAAAGTCAGCTCGCGCAGGAATTGGATCGGATATGGAAGCAGACGCACTAAGAATAGCATTGAATAATGAAAATGCTTCCAGAACTCGGTACTGCGCTTGGTATGTTTCCGTCGAAACTAATACCTATATAAGTGCGAAGTCGCGAGAGGTCTGAAGTGGAGAACTCACAGCCATCATCGATGGGCGTCAAATCAGTTTCGGAGACAAAGCACTCCACGCTCGCCGTTTCTGAATCAGAACCTGCCAAGAACGCGCCAAGGGCTAAATCCATGTAAGCTGGATAAATTAGTCGGATGTTGAGAAGGCTCACCAATCCAAAACGTGCCCATGAGGCCCAAACAGCCAAGCTCAATTCTAGTCGACACAGGATTCATGTTGCTCCTCACGCTAAACGCGGATCTAGACACGGTGTTTCAATATTCAAAAGAGACATTGTGTGAAAGGCCACACGCACAGCACAAGGATGATCGCAAGGGTTGCTGAAGACACAAATATTGCAAATGGCACGAAACGAGCTGCCACAACGTGTCAGGACGCAAGCTTGGCAGACTCTTGGAAAACTTACTGAGATCAGAGGCACTGAGCACGCTCTGAAAGTGTGCTGCAATAGCCAAGCAAATAATGCTCCATAAGAATACAAGAGCTATGATGGACAGTTAGCACCCGTGATACTCTCGGAAGACGAGAAGTACGAACAATAAATAGAGGCACGAATGATGTTGAAAGTTGAAAACATTGCGCTCGGCGCCCTCAAGAAAGCAAAACGACGAGGAGGACGAGATGGTGTACGATGGGAGTGAGAAGGACGTCTATGGGCTGGGCGAGATGAAGAGCGCATCTTGAAATAGTGAGCAAGATCGAAGAATCGTTGTTGTCGTGAGGCGAGGGTGTGTGGTCGTGTCTACTCGTAGAATGTGCACAGATTGAAGTGTGGACAGAACACACGAGGAGAGTGTGTGGCTTTAGAAGCCGCACGCTTTTAAGGGTGAAAATTTGCGCACACCCATCAACACGTGGACGTGAAGACGCCTCGTGTCTGGGACGCGAGGCTGGATGCTTGTTTGAGTGGTGTCCGGCGGCTTGGCTCGGCAGCATGCACATGTCGTGTCAGCCCTCCCTTATCACCGCCATCTCCTAGCCATAATCTATCCTTCGACAGAGCCGTTGGCATTGTTAATAACATTTCCACATATTTTAAAGCCGTGCTCTCACCGTTTCTGTAGAGACATTGCCGCCACAAGCAGCGTGATGTTCCCTGTTCAGTATTCGATCATTATGCTTTGTGTCGGCTCAGACTTCACCCCTTCACGCATCTCTGTCCGAACTTGCAAGCTTCAAGCTTCAAGGGGCATAGTGTGATATATGTGCCAACTCAACTAGCCCCTGCAGGGAACAGTCAGGAACAAAGATAGTGTGGAGAGGAAAGGCGGTCTAAATTTCCCACGTACAGCCAAAGGCAAAGACCCAACGCATAACTTACAAATGCAACGGTGTAAGCCGATGGCACCTTACAGAAAGTTAAACAGTTTCTTTTTTGAAAATTCTTTAGAGAATCAACCGAGATTAGGAAATGCAGTGGAAACGGCACTGTACACCGGCCGGCAAGAGCGGAATCACGAGTGGCAACTGTGCATTACTCCGAATGTTAGGCAATCTAACCCTGTTTCTGTACTGTATTGGCACAACACAAACTCACCACAACTCGTTGTGCCCAGCAGGTCTTATGGCATGTCCCCCATTACCGGAAGAACCCCGGATTCGTAGTGAGTGCCGCATTCCGAATGCCGATTCCTACTTGGGGGAAGTTCGTTGCGGTGCACTACAGTGAGAACCTGCCCCCATTGTCCCCATCATTCTGCATCAGAGTGTCGCCGACTCTGCATTATGCGGTTGCGGGACCACGTCATGGCCGCGGCGTGTAAGTGCTCTTGTAAAAATAGATCACGCCGGCCCAAGCGTATTACACATGGGAAAATAACATTACTGAATTATCACAATGGGGAGGCTCGAAGGGCCTATCTACACGCGTGCATGAACTAGGGTACATTGGATCAGGCGGTGCAAATGAGAGTGACTGCGATGGCATGAGACGAAGCGGTACGCGTACAAGAATGGGGAATATGGCCATAACGATGACGATGGCGTCAGGAATGGTTCTACAATCATATTTTGATGTGGCGGGGAGACGACCGGTCGTAGACAGCGTGGTCCGCATTGGAGGTGTGCAGCGACAACAGGACTGCTACGTTGTCATCCGAATCAAGGACGTTGTGCAGAGAACTCTCTGCAATGTGGCATACCTGACGAACGGGTTTAGAAGGACCGTCTGCCATAAGGTGTGAGACGTACCCTGCTATAGCCACCAGGGGCCAGCGAACTCCGCGCTCTGGCGATGATATTATGAATGGCGTCATAAGAATAACGGCGTCTTGATGTACGATGAATAGAGACTATGACGGTGTATGATGTGACTCACAAAATATTTTCGAGTTCTTTTCTGGAGCGGGGACGGAAAACCAGGTCTGCATCACTCAGATAGCGGCTTAGAGCTTGGTAAGATGCGCAGCCAGCGATGAGGGTTTCATTGAGGGATGGGTGCTCCATATCCCATGACAGGGATGTTTCGCTGATTCGAGACGAGATTAGCCACGTGAAGAACACCAATTAAGGACGGTATAGACGGACGTAACGAGGGAGTGTGCTTGTGCTTCGGGAGAATGAGGGGCAAGGAAGCGGTCCATTGGGAAAGGATAAAGATAAGGGCTGGGCTAAGATAGGTACACGGGAAAGGATTGAGAGTTGGACTTATATATAGGTGGCGGCACTGGCGGATGCTATGATAAGACTAAACAAGCGAATGATGCAAGCTGACAGTTACAATAGGGGTCACGGCAAAACAACTATCATAAATACCTTGTCGCGCGTCTATGACGGAGTGGGGAGGGGGCGAACAAAGTGACGAACGTGAGCGAAGAGTGAGTCAGTCGCGATCATCGGTTTCGCACGTTTTTCGATAAGCCACATCTACCCCGAATCAGACTTCGGATATTTCCGCTGTGTCATACATCTCACGGTTCCCGGGGTCTCTGGGTTTAGCCCCACCTATAACCCTTTAACCACTTGTTTGCTACATAATGATGGCGGAATGGCACAGCTGTCACTTCTTAGCATGCTCTCACTGACTGCCCTCGTCGTCTATTCATCCTGGCTGGCTCAGGCTATTGCTGGCCCCATTCAAGAGCCTTTTGCGAGTATGACATCTCCGCCTTGTCCGCTATTTCGAGCTCATTTTTGAGTTGTAATTAGTCCGATCTAAACTCCATGGACGCTTTCTTCACATAACGGATATGCACCCTGATCCATACTATGTTGTCGGTGCTTCAGAGTCTTCTGCATGCCACAGGGACAAACCTCGGAAGGAGAAACAGCGCGCTGGGTACTACGGAACGCCGTTCAGGTATGCCGAGTGTTTCACCTGCCTTCGCACTGATTAAGCTGGCTCTAGCGGATGCGACTCGCCCCTGCAGTTAACGAACTTAACTCTCAAATTCCTGGACAAGAATTGGGCCTCCCAGATTGATTTCGTAGTATGTATGTCTGAAACGTTCTCCCTTGCTTTGAGCGGAATCTGAAATTACATTAGGGACTGGTGATAATGCGCGGTAAGCATTTATTTCCGCAAAGCTCCGAGGGAGGCACTCTCATCAAAGATTATCTTCAAGTCATGATAGTGACCGCAAAATCCCGCGGACACGGAAAGAGATTTATGATCTTAATGGTATGCTCGCGAAGGAGATGGAGAATATCTTTGTCAAGAAGGGTGTACCTGTCATACCCAGCCTAGGTAAGCGAGTTTCCCAACATTCATCCAGGGAGATGTTTGACTTGTGACTAATCCTGCTTTAGGCAATAATGACATATGGCGTATGTATTTCCGCCCCAATATGAATGTCTACCGCTACTGAATAGTCAGTCTTGTACAGCGCATGTAGGTACATCCTCGATTGAGGGATAATCCTACTGACGTCCTAATTTCGAAGAATATCCTTCCCGAAGGTTAGATAGCCACCTCCAATTCCCTACCTTCCAACGCCGACCGTACTTTCAGGTCCTAACGACATAATCAGCCACTTTTCATCGTAAGTTAGGATCACTTGCTATTGTTCATATGTTGCCTTTTGCTTATGTCTTTCACCGCCAAGGATATGGGGCGCTTTCATTCCCTTCTCGTCCTACCAGGTGTTTCGCCGAGGAGCGTACTATTCTGTCGAGGTTATCCCAGATGAGGTCGCAGTCATCAGTCTGAATACCTTGTATTTCTACGACTCTAACAAAGGTGGGCGCTTATGACTGCTTGTCGTTCATACTCTCCTAATCGTGTCTACTGCTGAATAGCCGTCGGGGGATGTGAATACCGTGAACCAAATGACCCGGGGAATCTCCAGTTTGATTGGCTCGAAGTTCAGTTGAAAATATTTCGAAAGCGAGGGTTACAGGTGCCTACAAAGTGATCACATGTTCTGAACTGGCCTTGGTAACAAACTTTCTCACTGCAGGTTTGGCTCAGTGGACACGTACCGCCGTCTCCAGGCAATTATTTCCCAGAATGTGTGAGTCACCTTGACAACCTTGTGTTGCGCCCCTTTTGATCTTCCTTCCCCATCTTGCAAGTATGTCCGTTATGTGGAACTGTCGCTTCGGTTTCAGGACACCATTCTTGGACATCTCTACGGGGTAGGCCAAATTCTGTTATAGGTCACAGACGATCGCTAATCGACCCGATATGCAGCACATGAATAATGACCATGTATGCGTTATCTCCTCGCCCCATACCACTAGGACTCCGGTTGATTTCGGGTTACCAGTTCTTTCTGTTGGAAGCCGAGGACTTGCAATTTCCATCGGAACCGGCTGATAGAGTCGTCTCAGTGACAAGTGCTGGGTTGTATGACAGTCTCGTTAATGATTTCGGCGGCCTCCCCAAGAAAGGAAAAACGGACTATGACAACTACGGCGTTGTTAACGTGGCACCTTCCGTGGTCCCGAACCCGTACCTCCCATCGTTTCGCATTTACGCTTACAATATTACGCACGCTCGAAGCGAAACAAATTTGAAGAAAAAGAAGTCTAAACGAAAGCATGGCCACCGACGAGGGGACGGAAACAAAGAGGAGCTGTGTACTAAGAAGAAGTACAAGGACACTTGGCGATGCAAATTAGACGAGCCATGGCATTCCGATCCTGATGCACCTAGTCGGGTTAATACACTGTGGTCACCTCTGGGATATGCCCAGGTACGTCGATGGCGACGCTGACGAGGGATCATTGACGCGAACGAGGATGCTAGTATTATCTACCAGAAGAGCGGGTGGCGAACAAGACGGATAACCCAAAGTTCAAACTGGAGTATCTGACTTACAGTCTTGACGCGCTCCATCCCGAAGACACGATGGAAGCGGCAGACTTTGAATACCCGGTACCAGTGAAGCAGCTCCCGAAAAGTCTACGCGAAGGGAACGTGACATCATCGAAATTTGCGCCATATGGGATGGAGGATTTGACGATAGGATCGTGGGTGGACTTGGCGCGCCGATTGGGTGAGCCTTCGAGGAAGAAATTGCGGAGGCGGTTCAAACGATATATGTACATGGGAGAGGAGACTTGATGGGAGATCGGATAAACAAGTACAGCAATGATGTGAGAAAAGATCTCAAGGGCCGAGAGCCGGGTTGCCTTGACCACCAACGACCGACAAGCCTCGAAGGGACAAATTGCGATTCCTCTCTTACTTACTCTAGTACTATCTCTCTCCACTTGTCCCGTCTGCCGTTTGCCGGGGACGCTTTCGCCAATATATCTCCCCACACCAGGCGCAGTGCTGTGTCTGTCTCTTTCTCTTTTCTTTTCCTTTGTTGTCTCATCTTGTCTGCCTGTAGCCTCTCCTTCCCCCCCTCGCTTTCCCCCATCTCACCCTCTTATTCCTTACTTTCCGGCTGGCCCGCAACTTAGACCCCATCACATACACGAGCGGCTTCACTGTCTTTTACTCGTCTCTCGATTATTCGATCTACTCTGACTCCTTTTCTTTTTCTCTTGCGTACTCCCCCAACTAATTTGCATGGCCGCGGTGGTCAATTTCCATACGATGGCCTCAAATCTCCCCCTCGACTTTATGCCTATCCACCACAATCACTCCCGTTCGAACTCGGTCTCATCGTCACCTAATTCTAGGCCCCAGTCTTCCCAGGGCGGGGTTTTGCGCACGAATTTAGGACCGCTTTCTGCCGAGGACCTCTTTCGCTCCTCCTACCATCCTCGACCAAACCCGGATCCACACGGACGCACCGCATCTCACTCGTCGCAATATTCGATCCCATCAAGCGATCTCATTTCCCCTGCAGACTCGCCACCCAACCACAACCTTACTAATCCCGCCCTGAAGAACCATATACGCGCCTCTCATATCCGGGCGAGGGCAGCTGCCTCACCCTATCCCCGGGATGCAGACAGTGTCCATTCGTCTTCTAGCGAGACAGAAGACCCGTCCATGTTCCTCTCCGCAGGTTCTCCTGCAGACTACCCCTCCATGTTCACGGGAGGCCCTATCATATCAAACCAGGACGCAGTTCATGCCACCGGTGCCTTTGGCCGCATGACGCTCAGCCCCGATCATACCCTAGAGAAACTCGCTGCTAACGTCCGTGCTGCCACGACCACCAGTGCATCAGACCGTGCGAAGCAGATCTTTGTCCAAGCATGGTAAGTGGCTCCCTACATCAGACTCTTTGTATAATGATGTAGCCGAACCTTGTCATAGGCTGACAGCTAATTATGCGCCCTACCCTGATGGCAATGTCCCACGTCAAGGGCTTTATTTCTCTTATAGGAGGGTGTGCGATCAGTATGGGATCCCTCACATCAACACCGCCACTCTAGGCAAGGCCATTAGACTCTGTTTTCCCACGATCAAAACGCGGCGTCTAGGTGTGCGAGGAAATAGCAAATACCATTGTGCGTTCCCATCAGCTGTGTTGATTTCATGTCATAACATTTCGTTGGTTGCGAAGATTGCGGGATCCGCCCAGCGACATCTGCCGAAGCCGAGTGGCTGCAAGATTACATCAGGAAGTCCAACAATACTGCCGCCCAGCAGTCAGTCAATGCTGCTCGCCTTGCGAGTGAGCAAGCCGAGGCAGGGTTGCGGGGCGAGGAACGTTCTGACGAAGACGAAGAGGAGGATTCGGAGGGAGCAAGCTCTGGTAATGCGTCCAAAAGGAACTCCCTTGCTTTGAACAATGGTGTTAAGAGCCCAATTCTTTACTCAGAAGACCTCGTGGAGAAGACACCCACAGCTGCTACCATCCTTGCACAAGCGCAGGCAGCTCCCAGAGCAGGCTCTTTCCCTCCACAGGCCCCGATAAGGCGACACCCTGGCCAAGACGGGGTGGTGCCAATGCAGTCTCAGGCCCCATCTACTGTTGCATCCGGATCTTATCTATCTCCTCAGCAATCATCGTCAGTTCGCCAGATGCCTCACTTCCCGTCCATCGAAGAGGCTATTGGTACCACTTCTTCTACCACGGCTCACAGTGTTGCCGCTCGTGAGTTGTGGGGGTGGTTCGTGGACCACTTGGATGCATTGCTGGACAGCGTCCGTTTCTTCCGCTTCGACCAGTTCGAGATGCACATTCGATCTTTCTGGACAAATTTGAGTGGCAACCATCGAGAAGTGGCTCATGCTCCGGCGATTGCTGGACTGATGGCAAAGGGCGACGCCATCGTTTATGACGTACGTAAATGTCGTGTTCATTCTGCTGAGCTGCTTTCTGACGAAGTAGTATAGGAAATTCTAGAACAGTTGCGCTCCCAGCTACTCTCGTCGATCCCAGCGACATCGTTGGCTAGTCTCCGCCAACTAGCAGATAAGATGGAGAAGATTCTACTTGTGTCTCTTGAGGGTTACGGAAACACTTTCGTGGAGCCCAAAGTTGAGTTGGGTGCGCGATTTGGTCATCTTGTCTGTAAGTTGTGCGCTATACCCTAGGTTTGCCCTTGGCTGACCCCCCCCCCCCAAGTGCGATTCCTCGATATCTACCAAGTCACTCAAGCGCTGAATACCGTCCTTACTAACCAAAAGCAGCTTGCAGAAATGCGTCGTTCCTGGGAAAAGATCGATTTTGAGTCTGTTCGTAATCAGTCGGCACTTGTCTGCAATTGTCGCCACGAAGACCTCATTCAACTACTGGAAGTCGAGTTTCGAGGTTTGATGGATGGTCTTGCTAAGAGCACAGAGCCTGTGCGTGACGTAATGGCGTGGGCGGACAAGTGCTGCGAACGACTTATGGGCCCGGGATCGAGCACAGAGGAGCGGGGCACGATGAGCTCGCGAAGCGTCCTCATTCGATGGGGATATGTGACGAGCCAGGTTATGCGGGATCTTGTGCGCCATTTTCCCATCCGTAGATTATTTTTGCTGACATTTAATTTTGCAGACGATTCGCAGCGATCCGACCTTCGGCGCGTATCAAATCCTAAAATTATTCCTAGAGTATGTATCCAGGCAGGTTATAGCAAAGATGCGAGACTAATGGAGTATGCCCATGTAGTGATTGGATCGCGTTGAACGTCTTGCGGAATGTGGCGCTCTCAACCACATCGGTCGCTGCATCTGTTGAGCCTGTCATGCAACAGCACTTCATAACGTTCTCTCCGATGATTGGACAGGACTCTTTCGGCAGCAACCAGCCGCCTCACCTTATGAGCCACACTCCCACAACCTCGAGTATGCTAGCCGCACTCCAGCAAGAGCCATACCCCTCTGGTCCGCTTGACCCATCCTCGACTGGTTTCGCACCTGACAACTACAGCCTTCCTTCCTTCATGGACGCCTCCGGGGCACAAGATGATACTCTAGGAAGTGTTCACCCAGGAGGCTTGTCCTTTCCGGATTATGTGACCGGTTCCGGAAACACTTTCGATGTCACCTTTACGCCACAGGACCTAGGTATTGGTGCGAGCGGCCCCACAAATGCGGAACAGGGATCAGAGGGAGAGGTCGTAAAAACTGAAGGCTGAGTGTGAGCTATATTTCTGTTCTCGCTTGTGTGAAACGAATCGAATCCACGTTTCTGCCAATTGACTCTCATTGGTATTTGCTTACAATAATGCCGTGCCCGCTGAGCCTGGTTATGCTGGGTCATAGTACTGCCGTTCGTATTTGCTATTTCTCATCTTTGTTTAGTATTTATATCCCCAGTCGCCGTGCTCTGTATTCACAAATTTACCAAATGTCTCGTATACTTGAGATGACGATGTAAAATTTCACCAAAGGAATAAGACACCCAATTGTCTTTCGGTGGGTTGATCGCTCGAAGCCAGGATTAAGAGACGATGCCAAGCCACTAGCTATCATCACAGTAGATAAGGTACGAATGGTGTCCGTACTCCAAAAGCCACATCACGACGCCTCAGTCTCCGCAGCCTCTGACTCCCCTGGTATAACATCCGGCGGCTGCTCGTCAGTGATTTCGGTCGTGAGGGGCAACTCCGGTTGTGCCCCGACAGGATCGTCGATCGGCGACTTGTCGAGGGAGTCTCCTTTACCCCTCGTAAGACGCTCTATCTCAGCTTCGGCCTTTGTAATGGCCTCGGCAGTCACACGAGCTTGGTTCGCCTCATACCATGCCTTTTTCGTCTTCAAGTCCTCGACCACGCGAGGCACGTCCGCTTGAGAAGATGGTGGGGGAATGGACAGCGAAAGAAGGGCCGACAGCGTGCCGAAGGGGACGTTGACAGTGGAGGAAGAAGGCGGCGTCGCCTCGGCGTTGGCGGCGCCGTTAGCCTTTGGGCCTTTCTTGCCCTTGCCCTTGTTGCTCTTACCGCCGCCGACGAAATACGTCTCTTCATCTTCTCCTTTTTTCTTGCGCAGCACAAAGTTGTCGGGCGCCGCTTCTACCTGCCTGATGTCTTGTTTCGGCTCTGGGAATTCAGCCGACTTGGCGGTCGACACGACCGCGGTCGTCGACTTGCCGGAAAAGAAATCGACCAGCGTTTGGCAGTCCTCGATCTGCACCTGGAACGCGGGTTGGGAAGCCTCTTCCCGCAGGTGTAGTGCGCGCGCCTTTCGCTTCTCGTCCTCCTCGGCCTCCCGCTGTGCGCGTGCACGCTCTGCACGCCGCGCCCGATCCTCGTTGAGCTTCGTATAGTACCGGTCGTTGGCCTCGCGGAACTGCGCAGACGATTCACGCCGCTCTCTGAGGAGAGTATCGATTTGCTCCTGCAGCGCGTTTCGCTCATCGAATAGTTTTGAGCGATTCGCGTAAAGCTCGTCCTCTTCTATTTTGATTTCGTCAAGCTGCGCTTTGATGGTATCATAACGGTCGGAAAGGGCCTTCGCCTCGGGATCGTCGAGCTGCTTCTTGAGATCATCGACCGCCGCGCGATCCACATCAATGGCATCCGACTCGGCCTGGAAAGTTTCGACCGTCCTGCGGATACGCTTAGTCTGGCTGATCTCCTGAAGCGCCCGCTTCTCGTCAGCAATCTTCAGACTACCGGAATCTACTTGTTTCTCAAGATTCCTGAAAGTCGACGTGTTCAGGACACGTCACATGAAAAAAAATATGCCGGAGCAGTCATGCCTGATATGTGTGTCCACTTCCTCAATCGTTCTGAATTGTGTTTTCCCTCGGGCAGACTGAAGGTCTTTGACCTAAAGGGTCTATGTAAGCGCAGAACGAAGGACAGATATTAGTACATACCTTCTTTTGGATCCCCTCCTGCAGTGTTTTCATCTGATCGAAGATTCTGCTACGGGACGCTTTGTTTCCCGACTGCTGATAGCGCAGGTCATCTAGTTCGGTACGGAGAGCGTTTCGCCTCTCGTTTCCTGAGCCCCCTTTGGTGACGAGAGAGATTTTCTCCTTTAAAGCATTCTGCACAACAATTTTAAATCCTTGAGAGCGAAACGTCCGACACGACGACGTACCAGGTTTCCCTGGACCACGTCAATTTCCGCCCTTATACGTTGTTGGTCCGCCTCGTAAGCAGCTTTGTCTGGTTTTCCCGAGGTTACAACGGGTGTTTTGTGTGACACATCTGTAGGACTATCCGTAGCAGTAGGGCTCTTTGATTTTTTGGTGCCGTTGGTGACAGACTTGGCTTTGGGGGCAGACATGGTGGTGGGTGCGGCAACAAGTTGAATGTTGTGTAAAGAAGAGGCGTGTTCTGGTCCTATGCCAACGTGTCGTGCGGTAGAGAATGATGTCGTTATAATAATCTGTTCTCGCTGACTCTAAAATAAAACGCGCTGGTCCAGCTTTGACACTTCCTTACAACACTCATCGTACAGCTCCCTATAGTCTTTCTTCTCCTCATCTCCCTCTTTACTTTTACCAGCCCGCTTCGAATCTGGACAGATCATAACACAACTTGTCGGTCGTTGGTAGAGCTCGCATGACCCAGCTCTTCTTTCGATGGAATAAAGATGTACGGGATCTGTGCTCCTCGCTTAAAACGGGCAGGTGTGAGATGATGTCAATGGGTGTGATATCGGCAGCGAGGACCAGGAGTCTATTTCACGTATGGAGTCAGTGTAAATTTCTAAAATAGACAATAAAAGTGGAACAGCGAACCCCTTCTCCCCTTTGCGAATAGCCTTTGCAACTTCCTTCACTCCTCGCTTGATTTGACGAGCTTTTGATGCTATGGATTGCGATTACCTTTGCGACCAAAAAGACATTGAGGCAACTCACCTCTTTTAATTGTCTTTTGAAGCTTTTTTAGCAGTTTCTTTTGAGCGAGGGGATGTGCTATGGGCGACAAGTCCTC
This sequence comes from Lactarius quietus, assembly GCA_015025155.1. NCBI lineage: Eukaryota > Fungi > Basidiomycota > Agaricomycetes > Russulales > Russulaceae > Lactarius > Lactarius quietus. The sequence goes on along the minus strand of WITN01000073.1, from coordinate 15,476 downwards.
CAAGGGGATTATGATCTCATCCCTCTCCTCCTTCTTTGGTGACTTCACTGTCTTCTGTGTCTCGTGTTACTTGTTATCCAGGAGGATGCTGTTCACTTACTTCCTTTTCCACCATCTCGACATCCCCATCCACTGGCGCTGGCGCTACCTCGGAAATGCGTTTCTTCTTTTTCTCCGACTTGTCTTTGGTCATGACTGCGATGGGCTCGAGTCTGTGGCCCGAAGTTTGGGGGAATTTGACTGCGGTGGTTACTGGTGGTTACACGTTAACGTGCCTTAACTCCCCATACGAGCACGTGATCGTCCGTATTGCATCCGCTGCCCGCACTGCATAACTTACACCTGTAAGTCTCAGATCTGAGTCCCTGCTCAATCGTATTCATTTGTGCTTCAACAGGACGGCAGCAACACAGTGACAGTGACAGCTATGCAGTGTCCTTCTCAACCGCTCGGGCTCCCCGAACTGGACGGACACTGTAGGTTCCATATCAACGGATCCGACCTTGTGCAACGTACCGAAATTTATATCACAGAGCGCATACCTCCACAAGGTTACTCCGCTTATGCGTCGTCGGGCCCCGCAACTGGCGTGAAGCGTCACTCGACGATCCGCGGAAAGAGATGAGACGTGTAACGCGGTCGTGCCTCCCCTCCGTTCATATTATCTGCAGTGGATACAGGGTATCCCAGGCTACCAGTAATACCGTGTGACAGGGCAGGGCTTAGTCGTTTCCTTGCGCGTTGCCTTCTCCTTTTCACTGAAGTGCGCAGTCTGCTGAGGTAGTGGCTTGACTTCGGCTATCGTTCCTACTTGGTAGTCAGGTAGTTGAGCAGGATTTAAAATTCAAGATAGCTGATTGCATGGCCGAATCCGTGTTACACATCTCTACTCCTCCACCTCGTCATCGGTCGCCGCAACAGTCACTCCTCTCAGGAGTCTCAACCATACCCAAGCTGATCCGCGGGGTTCGATATCATACCACCAGTTGAGTGCAATAGACACGCCCGTCTGTCGGACGTGGTGCCACCAACCTGCTGGAAGATACAGTGTCTCCCCTGCCTTAACGTCGATTATTAGAGGGTGCGCCGTTTCTGGCAGAGATCCTGGGTGTTCGGGGTGTTGTATTGAGGACCAGCGGACGGCTGGCGTTGTATATGGCGAAGGTTTCAGAAAAAGTGGAGAGTCTTTGGTCGCCCGCTGATACGTTGCATGAGGAAACATTCGTTCTGGAAGGAACATTGGGGATCGTGAACACGCTAAGGTCATTTGCTAGGCGCTGGACTGCACCGAACCTTTCAAGCACCAGCCTTCTGTGGGCGGAAGGAGTAGAAACGTCTTGCAACCCCTTGCGACGTGATATATGTTCTCATATGGATCTGTCGTGTTATAATGGGAGATCCGTAGAACAGTATGCGGAGGCTATCGAACCACTGTGGATACTGGTGACGCTTCTGCTGTCACCTATCCAAAGGTTGACTGCATCCGGGCATTTACCCAATGCTTCGCTGCACCAAGTGATTTCGGCAGGGACGTCGCCTCTCAGATTGGCAAGCTCACACTCACTCTCCGAGTCTACAGAAGTAAAATAACTGCCTGGAAATAGGTTGCCATTCTGTGATTGAAGATAACAGACATCCTTGGCGTTGCCTGCTAAGGTGATGTAGGTTATTGTTGATCCTTTCGGATCGTGTTTAGGTCCCTTACTGGATGGTACCAGTTTCGAAGAAGTGTTTGCATGGTCATTTTCTCGTAATATGGCTCGACGAAGTACCGCTTCCCGTCGGAGTCCCGGGTGACAGCGTCAGCATATCTGAGAGGTGTCGATGAGAACGATGTTTTGCCACTTGGGTGCCAAAGCCTAACCCATTCGGCGTAACTGCTACGGAAAGCAGACGGTCCCCCATGACGTCCACAAGATGCTTGTCGGACCAACGCTGCAAATTAGGAATATTATATCCTGCAATCAACGTCGTCTCAAGGTGACTAATGTCATCGTCACTGCCGATTCACCCTTTATGAGGACAGGTCGAGATATGTGGCAGATCTGAGAGAATTCCACAGGAGACGGCGGGGACTCCAAGATGTCATAGTCGTTTCCATTTAGCCCTAAGCAAGAAGAGTACTTCATATTTCCCTGAGTTACGACGACAATAGCTCTGGAGTACCAACCATGGTATTCTGCTGATATCCATTGCAATACCTCGCGGGGAACATATGGCGCATCATCCGAATGGCCATCCATACTTTCGAAGTGGTAAAGTCTTGAATCAAGAATCAAGCACGACGACTGGCGTTATGTGACGACGTGATAGCGCGTGACACGTGATGCGTGACATGCGAGGACGCGACGCGGCTTGCGCTCGCGTGCCAGTCCCGGCGGTAAACGTAGCCTGAGCTTACCAGATCAACCATTAGAATACCCACTCGAGTGACAGTTGCGCACCTCGAGGATCGTCACCCTGTTCCTTTCTACGTCCTCTATCTCTTGGATACCCTTAGCCTGATGAGCGAGTTGACAAGGCGAAGCTCTAAGAAGGGAGCAAGTCGGGTGAGCGTCCCCGATGTGGTCGGCATTTGGAAATAACAATCTCGCTCAACTAATACAGACCAATCTCAGACAAGGAACATTATTTGAACACTTTCTGGTGACTAGAGAACCACCTCCGGCGCCAACCCTCACCACAACGGCACTCGAGGCAAACGCTGACGGGTCTGAGGAGCAAGCCACTGTCAAGCAGACCAGCACAAAGGACAACGAGTCTCAAGTCTCCACTGACGTTTTGGAACCTGCTTCCAAGAGTCTTTCCGATGATCGCGATCACCTCGAACCCTCTCTTTCCGGCTCCAGCACAAAAGAAATTGGGGACGTTGACGTTGGTGCGCTTTTCACATAATACGCCTTCATTCGCTCACGCGGCGCACAGAAAATAGTCAGGACATTTTCAGCAGCCAGGAGCACATTCCCCCTTCTAGTCCTTGCGATGTGGACTCGTCTCCCGGCTGTTCCTTGGCCGAGGTCTGTATCGCTGATTCGTGCTCTGTCGAACTTGGGACACCCTCTTCATTACCGGTCTTGGATCTATCTCCCGGGGACACTTCTCACATCATCGATCTCACCATGGAGGAGACTGAAAATACACCCATTCTCGTTGAGGAGTCACCCATTCTAGAGACACCACCAGCACACATGGCACCCCCTTCACGCATTCCCTCCCAGCGGCCGCCTCTCGGAAAACGGAAGGACCCAAAGAACACGCCTTTTATAGATGCGCCGTTCCCCAGTGCTTCGATGCAGCACGTGCGCGACTCTATCTTGAGTATTCAGGCAATGCCCACTAGCCTGGGTCAACGACGGCAGAAGACAAGACGTGGTTCTCCGGAACCTGATACACCTCGTGAGCCGTTGAAAATGGTTTCAAATACGGACGACACTGTCACTGGCCACGTCGGGTCTAATCGCCGCGTGAGATTTTCCGAACGCCAGGCCAATACAAATGCTATCCTAAGCTGTCACAGCGACCTCCACCCCGCAATTGCCTCTATCTTCGGACTTGCTTCAGAAGTAGACGATGTGAACGAATCTTCTCAGCAGCACTGGAACCAGAAATGGAGGCCGCGTCGGGCAGAGCATATCCTCGGTAACGAGCAGAATGCGTGTTATCTGCGCGAATGGATGCACGCTTTACGGCTGCACTTCGCCACTACGCCCTCATCTCATGACAAGAGCTCTAAGTCTAATAAGTCTAGAGCTAACAAGTATAAAAAAAGGAAGCGGGGGGATGGACGCCCAGAAATTGTCCGGGAAGTGTCAAGAAAGCGGCAGAGAGCGGGAAAATTAGACGGTTGGTTGGTCGACGACGAGGACGACGAGGACGACGTATTCGTGGAGAATGGAAGCCAAGAGGATTTTGATGGCTGGTCCTCACCTAATTCGTTGGATCTCACTGAGCCCCAGCCCGTCTCGTTTGGGAAAAAAATCCGCAACACAATACTCTTGGTTGGCCCCCCAGGTTGTGGGAAGACTGCAGCCGTCTATACTTGTGCCGAGGAGCTGGGTTGGAACGTTTTCGAAGTCTATCCGGGTCTAGGCAAACGTGGGGGCACTCATCTTGACGAGCTGATCGGTGATGTGGGAAGAAATCACACATTGCCGCAACCGTTGCTGTTCCACCGTGGTCGTTCAGAGCCGCCGTCACCTGCCCGCAAACGCTCGACAAAGTTTGTTGACACCTCTGACAAGGTCCCGGAGACAGAAATTCACCCGCAGTCTGTCGTCCTAATCGAGGAAGCTGATGTCGTGTTTGCAGACGAGGCAGGCTTCTGGCCGTCCGTCGTCGCATTTATCAGGGAGTGCCGGAGGCCAGTCATCATCACATGTAATGGTGAGATAGCTCCCATGTTAGGTTACTACGAGGATGTTAAGCAGGATATTCTTATAGATGTCTCGCTCATCCCACTTGATACTTTGCCGCTACAAAACACTCTGACTTTCAACGCAGCACCCGCGTCCTTGATTTCGTCGTTATTAAATGCCATCTGTCAAGTGGAGAGTCGACCGCCTATAGAACCTGGAGATCCGCCTGATTTAGAGGGACAGGTCTCTACGGCTGATTTACGGCAACATATAAGCCAATGCCAGTTGGGTGTTACAGACTCTACTAGTGGAAAACCGATGGAGCTCGCAGATGTGACTGCCTTCTCTTTTCAGGTCAAACTCGAGAAAGCTGCAGAGGTGGAAACGGAAGCAGACGAGCGCAAAAACCTCTATGCGTTGGGACAATGCCTCAGAGGCGCCGATGCAGCATCATTCCTTGATGCGTGCGTGCTTCTCGCTCAACGTCACGACCTGGAGATCGCAGACAACCACCCCGATGACGAGGTTGGATATAAAGCGCTGAAAACTAGACAACGTACAACAATACCAGTGCATCCAGAGTACTACTCTCGTGATGTAGAAATGGCGACCACGGGGTGGATGACGTTCGAAGGAATACTAGAGCGCAATTTGCCCGGGACATCGCTGGTTGATGAGGGCAAAACAGGACTATGGGCAAGACGTGAAGAGTACCGCAGACGACTATGGGAAGGATTGAAGACGGATCCAGCTTTGGAAGGCATGGCTGATCTTCCTCGGCTATATTTGGATTACAGGCCTATGATCGGGATGATGGTGAAGGTAGAGGACGAAGAGATAGCCAAGGTGACGGGGAGAGTGAAAGGAAGGAGTAGCAGACTCAGAGAGAGGAGTTGTCGATGGCTTAGCGCTACAGAGGAGCTAAGAGGGGCAGTGAGGAATGCGGGCGAGCGGCTCGCTGGCGGCTAGTGTGCACGTGGTAGGGTGTGTTCCCCCACGTTGTGGTGCCGTCTAGTCGAGCCCATTCGACTTTGTGTATATCAAGTTATACTTTCCTCTTCATTACCCATAAACATGGTCGAAAAAGAAGGGAAGTCTCCCTTCGCCCAGAGCGACCGTCCTTCCTCTGACCTCGCCGTCGCCCCAACTCATTTGAATCTCCGTCGAACATCTGCTACGGCAGATTCATCTCACAAGGTATTGCAGACTCTCGTCGCCCGTATCATACCCTTTCACGACCGCCATCAGAGCCCAAGGCGAACCCCAACGACCGACGCTTCTCATCTCGCGAGCCCAAGTTTCACTCCCAAACTACCTCATCTAGCCGCTCGTCCTCCCTTCAGCCCAGCCGAGAACGACTCCGGACGCGACCATCCTCAGAGGATTACGCAGTCTAATTCTCGGCCATCTTCCCCCTTCAAATCCTCAGAGAGGAGCTCCATCTCTCCAGACCGCTCCCATACCCGTGCGCTGCTTTCCTTCTATTATTCTCTCCGCTGCAGTTCTGACTTTGGAGCAGAATCATATTCCCACAGGACTTCAATCGACGTGTCTGAAGGTACAAATTCTGGTATGTGTTCCATGTCCACGTTTACAACTCATTCTGTTCGTGCGAACGTGCTCCTCGCTCAACCGCGTTCACAGCCATGCATACCCCCCGTGATTCCAAGCACAAACCCTCTCAGACTGGGCAGTCTTCTCCCAGCCATACCCAGACTGAAGGTGGGCCTCGTGTTATCGCTCGTGCATCATAAACAATTAACTCGTACGGAAATACAAGCGACTACCGCAAGCGTCAACTCACAGACTCTACAGCGTGGCCCAAGCTCTCCATCACTGCCTCATGGCACAAAGCGCAAACTGTCTTCTGACAGAAACATGCCAACAACAGGTGGTGACGATATTGACTCTCAGCTCATTGGTCCAGGCATTGGCCTGGAGGGTCCCGCGTTGAAAAGGCGTGGCTCTGTTGCCGAGACTCAACGGGTGAATATCTTTGACAACCGCCGACATTCTATGGATGCCCGCTCAGCCTCCGGAGGACAATGGTGGAATAGCGACCGACGCGACTCGTCATCGTCGATGTTTACAAGTCCTCCCGTGAGCTATAGTTCTCCAGCGTACTCTGCAGATTCTTCGCACGGCCATCCGCCTGGGACAACCCCTTTCGCGTGGCAGCCCACGCAGTCCCCCGATCAACCCTCAACTGTTCATAGTGAAGGTGATGGATCTAGCTCAGGGCGACCGTTCGATCCAAGCTCCGTTCCTCCCATAGCCATGGTCCCCCCTGGCCCCTTCAACGCTGAGCGCCGCATGTCCGTCCCTACAAATCTACCCTCTACCATTTCTACAACCTCGACCGTATCTCGGGTGCTTAGATCGAGGTCACGACCGCCATCCGTTGGGCGTGCTCGCGCCGTCGAGACTGCCGCTGCGGACTCTTCGACACAGCCTACTGCCGGTACGGAGTCTGGTGGTGATACCCCTGGGTCATCATCAATGGTCCCGCCATCAGCGTCAAAGGACTCAGGAATGACACCATATTCTCGCTCTCCTGAATTACGCGTTTCGCATAAGCTCGCAGAACGGAAAAGGAGGAAAGAGATGAAGGAGCTGTTTGACGAGTTACGAGACCAGCTTCCGGCGGATCGTGGGATGAAGGCCAGCAAATGGGAGATCCTGAGTAAAGGTACACGTGTTTTCCTCCCCCTCGCTTTGACCGCCGCCCAGCTGACGTGTTACGTCTCCCGCAGCAATCGACTTCATAGCACAACTTAAGCAGGGCCATCAGGACATGACTCGAGAAATCGATATGTTACGCCATGAGCTCGAGAGTATACGTTCTGGCGTTCCTTTTGGGTCCGGTGGGCCGCACGGCATGTATGCGCCAGGTCCAACCACTGTCGTTCCGTATTCTTCCCATCCAACTACCGGGCACTCATTGCCGTCCCATCCTCCCGCCTCGGTTACCAATCACCAGCCCGCACCCCCTCCACAATCGGACTCGCGTCCGAGTTCCTCACACAATGCATTCAATTCTTCCTCCGCTCCACAGAGTGGAAGCGGCGGAACGTCTGGCTCAAAGCCAGAGGCTTCGTCGTCCTAGTTCATCTGACCGCCTCCATCGTGGCCCTAGGCCCACATTCATTTATTCGCTGTCCAGTTAGTAGATAGGCTATCATATTTACAAGTTTGGATCCCATTTGCTGCCTCCTGTATTCTAAGTGGACCACCACGTGTATTGCGTGTGCACGATCATTATCCGATCTTAACGTACCATCTGATGAACTCTACCGGATTCGCTGAACTATTTTGTATTCCCACCTCGCATGCCGCATTTGTGTATTATTAAATAGTTGGACAGTCCTCGGCTTTTTTTTTCTTTTGGTTATATCTCCTAGAGGGAAGGGAAAAGGTTTTTCATTACGAGAGGAATGCATAAACGACCACGTTTACAGGGTGATAAGATAGGATAGACATCGGACAAATCATGACAGGCGCTATTTGGTGTCCATAGGGGTTGGGGACGCAGCCTTGCTCCCGCCGCCTCCCACACGATATGCGCTCCGTAATACGAGAATGCCGTTCTTCAGTTGAGCGACCTCCTTGATCAGCGCAGTGAACTTTCCTTTTTGTTCGTCGGTTCGGAGATACGGCGTAAAGTGAGAGATGCAGTCTCTCGTCTTGGCATTTGGCGTGTTACGTAACCACTCGATCACCATGATGTCCTCGAGCTCGATGGGCTGGCCATCTGGCCCGAGCACTGCTGCGGTGGCCCTACGTTTCTTGGGTTTCGGGGGGCCACTGGCTAGCGGTGTGACTGGAGACGGCGCAGATGAGGCTTCGTCAGCCTCATCTGCTTTCCGTTTGTGGTTGGGCTTCGCAGAAGGGACACTGGGCGAGGCACGTGGAGTTAGGGAGGGCCCAGGGCTGCCTCCATGTCCCGCGAGAGCGTCAGCCCCATTCGGCGAGTTGGCTGTGACCAGGGCTAAGGGGCTGTTGGCACGGACGCCGTTCGGCATCACACGTGGCTTCGGCGCTTTCGGACTTGTTGCCCGTTTCGCGACAACAGAGTGTCCTCCATGCCCAGGGGTTGGTGAAGTAGCGCGGGAATTAGGCGTGGATGCGGCAGCTGGCCGGGATGGAAGTGCTGAAGTCGCCTGAGATGATGTCGGTGTCGTCTCATTGGAAGGAGCACGCGTTGGTGTGAATTGCTGCAGGACGGCAGGACCATCAGCAACCGTAGGCTCCTCTTCCTCTTCCTCCTGAGAAATTAATTAGGAACGTCCGAAAACAGACAGATATCAGCGTACCACAGAGCTTGCGTACGGATTTGATTCCTCGTCGCTATCGTATGCATCATTCTTCTCGTGTTTACTCATCAACTTCTTGATCGCCTTGCCTGCACCAGTTAATGCTGGGTCATGATCTTCGTCGTCGGATTCATCTACGCCCGCATCCCGTTGCTTATTGGCAGTCATATACTCTCGTTGCAGACGTTCCTAGCGCGTGTCAGCTCAATTCACGCAATGCCGTACTATACGTACCTCCATTTCCTTCTCAAGCTCATCTTCTTGGTGATCCTCTGGGAGCACTTTCTCCTCGTCATCTGCGAAGTCTTCATGATAGGGCACCTCATCGAAGTCAGCGTCCTGCCCTAGATCGCGTCTCCGTGATCCACCATCCTCATCCTCATCTCCAAACAAGCCGGCTGAACTGTTGACAACCGCGCGTAACCTCCTACCGCCAGGACCTAAACTCTCGCCTCTAACAGAACCCTCTGGTGACTCCCCTTTCAACAAGGCAGAGGTAGCTGAGGAGGGACCCTGCCCGCCACGCTTCTGTAGAAGCCATCGTTCTGGATCCTTGTTCCGCTGCCTCATGGCCATCTTGGGCAGGGATTGAGGCCGGAAATACATAAAAGATATATTTACATACCAGAGACTCAGCCTCTTCGAGATTGGGAATATGGTAGTTAGGCTTTTTCTGAAATTTGTACCACCGGTGAGCGGGGACAAACTTGAAGGTGTTGTTGGAGGCAGGCATGAAGAATGCCTGTGTCTCGGCCTTTGATACTTCCTCCATCTTGCCAACCCACACCTCAGTACCTGTAGCATCTTCCATTACCCAAGGATAGCGCTCTTCTTTCCGCAGCTGTCGAGTAGCCTCAGGAACTTTGAAGACCTGCTTGGTCTTCTTCTGAAACTTTCTCTTTAATGCTGGTCCATTTTTGCTTTTGGCATTTCCGGGAGTACCGTCGCCGTGTATCGGCTTTCCTTCGGCATCGACCATGACGATCCTGCCGTCCATGCCTATTACCGGCTTGCCGTCAGGGCCTAACATAGGGCCAACGGCCTTAGGAGCCTCGGGGCCACTAACAGAGTTGTCGGGGCGCCGTAAATCTTTGCGATTCAGCTTCACAGGTGCTGCCCATCGAAGGATGTCCACGGGTTTTCGAGAATCAAACTTCATCACATCGTACTTCCAACCATTGAGAGCCGATGAAACCAGAGTATAGTCCGTGTACGGTCCTTCTGGTAGTGAAGCCGTAGCAGCCTCTGGCTCTGGCTTTGGCGATGCTTTCGTGGGTGGAGTCGAAGGATTTGGGGGTGTCTGTGGTTTCTGGGCAGTGGCAGAACGAGGGTTCATGCCATAAATGCCGACGGGGCCCTTCTTCTTTGTTTTGGGATGGAAAAGTTTGGCAGCTTCGGGAGGAGCTGGAGCCATGGCAAGATGTAAGGAGTGTGTAGAGAAGAACCAGTAACCGATGTACGCTGTGGGTTTGGCCGTGCCCAAGCGAGAGTCAAAGGGTGTCGGTGACAAGAGTCATTGCCTTTGTGTACGCACCGTGCCGAATTCAATTCACGGGCCCCTGCATACATCACGTGATTACCCAGTCTTCAGTCGCAGTCGAAATCGACTTTTCTGCTTTCACTAACCACACCAATGGATCCTAATCCGCTCAAGCCAACCCGCCATACCTTTTTTTCTCGTGTCTATGCGACACCTCAAGCAGCAAATACCACCTCTCATCTTCCAACGACGCGTCCTCAACCTAGCACACCGTCGTTCTTTGGAAAGAATCACACCCCGCACTCCACGAGAAGAACGTCTGATTTCAATACCCCTAGTCGAGATGGTGGTGGTTTTACAGTGGATGTGGAAGATCACAGCATATATGCGGGTCATAAGAACAATCAGTACTATCCACAGGGCGTTGAAAGTGAAGGGAGTAATATCCGGCACCCCTACGATACTGTGGAGGAAGTTCCGCATACGCCGTATCCACTCAAATCGGAACCAACTTTTTCCTTGATCCAAGCAGGCACGCTAAGAGATGCTGTCTTGAGTTTCAAATCCTGACTTTCTGTACGTGTTGCATAGCACGCGTTCCGTCCGTGGCCCCGAGGGTCTCGAATCCCGCCTCCGCCCTGTCCGAGCACTCATTGTCCATACGCCGCACGTCAACTGGTCCCAGCGCGGCCTCCAGTGTCACCGTTAAGGTCGAGGAAGGTGGGGAGGATGACATTCCGGTCTCTATCAGAAACAGCTTTAGAGAGCTTAGATCTGTGAAGGATGAATTGGAAATCCAGGTCTGAGCCATTATTTTCCTTCTCGTACGCTTACCCGAGCCAAGAAATCAGCGAAACGAAAACGAGCGTATACGCGCTGAGTTGGCGGCCAGCCAAAAGACAGTCGCGGATACACTAACTCGTTTAGACAATGTAAAGCAAATGACCGCAATGGCTATCAAGTCAACTTCGAATGAGTGCGCTTAATCACTGTTACACTGAGGCGCTATTTCACGCATAACAGCCTAGCTGAACTTCATGCCGGGCTTGTTTCACTCAAAGCCCAATCCAATGAGTCTTTTGTTTTCGCTGCCCAGGCTCGGTCGGCGATGCCAGACATCAGCGACTTGCGGAGTACGATTGAGGACAGTTCCCAAAGTATGGACATATCCCATTCATCATCGGGTCGTCCGGCGTTCTTCTAATACCAATTCAGAATTTCAGCACCTCACGGAAGACCTCGCTAAGTTGGGAGAAACGAAAGAGGTTATTCGCGACCTTGAATTGGAACGCGTCAACGGCTAGTCCTTGCGGCAGCTTTGTTCGACGTCTACTTGACGCTCTCTTGTAGCCCGGAAAGCCAACGACTTTCTTCGCGACAAGTTAACGGACTTCGCATCCCAATATGCAGACGTCATGGAGCGATTACAAAACGCAGAGCGTGTCCACTCTAGTCAAACAAATGCGTTACGGCTTGCCTTGGATGATCTCCATAATACCAGTGGAGTCATCTCAGATTCGTAACGAGAATTTCGTTTCTCACATATTTCTAGATTTATTAGTCGCTGCTCGCACTGACAAACTAGAGGCCACTCAGAAAGAGCTTTCCGATGCTTTGGTCGCATGTGCACTTGCGGATGAGAACGCTGCCCAGTTGGAGAAGCGGTGAGGGTGCGGTCTCTTACAAACCCATTGTGCTTACCGCTTGAGATGCAGAGCGGACAAGCTGGCTTTAGACGTCGAGGAGAAAGCACTAATTATGGCTACCTTGCAGAGAGAGTAGGCGCCAAAACTATCTGAGATTGGACACTCGTTGGCTGAGCGATGACTCTAATTAGGAATGCCGCATCGCAGGCCCTGCTCAAGGACAAGGGACGTAGTGTTGCCCCCCTGCTTTCGTTAAAGGACGAGTCAGTGTCTACTGTCTGAATGGATGGGCCCAGAGGGCGGAAGTCCTGATGCCCAACAGAGTCCTCAAGATCGTATCCTCCTCAAGCGACCAGCGCTCCGAGTTAGCGACTGTGAGAAAGACATTGGAAGAGCAATTGCAAACAATCGGCAAATTGAACGGCAGGCAAGTGTGCCACTGGTCGTAGAATAACGATTGCTCACCATGGTTCTAGGTGTCATTCTCTTGAACACGAGATCGGAATGAGAAAACAGGACCTGGCGAACCAAACGAGCGAGAATGCCACCCTGCGTGCAGAAAGAGAAGCGTTACATGAGCGCGAGAACTCCCTGAATAGAACCATCGAACGCTTGAGTGCCGAAATATCAGCACAAGAATCGCGGTCAAAAACACTTCACGATGAAATACAGGTTTTCACTGAAGAGCGCAAGCGAGAGCACGATAGGTGAGCGACGACCGCGAACTAGGCCATAGCATGGTTCCTCATTTTTTTTAAAAAGAATGGTCGAACTCCAGATGCGATGCCAGGCACTACAAGTTCGGTTCGAAGATCAATCAGCGTCTCTCAATCTAGCCAGGGAGAGTCACGGTGACATGCAGGTACTACATCTTGATCTGAATAAGTTACCTGTGCCCAATGTGTTCACCGCCACCAGGAGCGCTTGATTACAGCTGAGACGGCCTTCGCCGTGAGGATGCATTCTTTTTTGATAGCTCATGATTTCTAACTTTCTATCCAGGTCAAACTAGATGCCGAAACAGGGAAGCTGCGCCAAGAAGTGCACGTACTCCACGAGCGAAACGGCATTCTGCAAAGATCCGTGGACGAATGCAGGCGCCAACTCGAAAATCAGCAAGAATCTTCAATAGTTACGAGAAACGAATACGAGAAAAAATTGAAGGACGAACGAGACAGTAGCCATACTCACGTACAGGCGCTTCAGGGGCGAATGTTGCAAGCGGACCTTGACAAGACTCAGGCTATCAGGGAGGCGGAAGATTTGCGTAACTCGCTGGCTGCCACACAGAGGGAGCTATTGATGTCGAAGGAACAAGCCCAGAACGTGCAAGCATCACATTCCGAGTGGGGAGCGCAGGTAAATGACCTTACGACGCAAAACCATGCTTTGCAAGCAGAAAAGGTCCGGCTTCTCGAAAGAAGTCATAACATAAGCACTCGTTACGAGACAAATGAACTGGTACGATGTCGAGAGTTTGCGATGACACTAATATCCAACTCCAACGGTGTTAGAGCGTCGAAGAAAAGGCCTTTGTGAATCGCTTACTAGAAGAATCGCGGACATTCCATGAAAAGCGGATCTTAGACAAACAGAATGAATTGAGGCGTGTGAGTGATCTTTTTTTTCTTATCACCGGTGTGGCTAATTCAATACAGCGAGACAACCAAATCGCGGAGCAAGAAGCCAGGATCAAGAGCCTGGAGAAGGGTTTGGCGCGTTATCTAAAATCTCAGGTGCGTTCATCAAAGTTGTTGTACCGAGCGCTTTACCCCCGTTCCGTAGGATCCAAAGTTCACACCGAGAAATGACGCACGTTCAATCCTGAATCTATCCAAATTCGCTTCCTCTAGTAGTCCGCCAGAGTCGGCAGTGGCCGGAGCGGACACTGACAAAGGGGTAAGCTGTTCTTCTTGTCTTGCGCCGAATCGATACACCCAGTCCCAGAACGCTATTGGTGGAGCATGCACCTCGCCACAGGATAAGGATTCCCATCTATTGGAAGCGTCGTTCGAGGTCCTTAAAGGTCCTTTGAATGAGATCCTGTCATATGTTGCAGTTCCGATCGCGCCGCTAGACGACCACGAGGGCTTCTTACTCTCCCCTAAACTTGCTCGAGACTCGCCTGAAGTTGCTGAGATACCTTCGAACAATGCATCTCGGGCTGTGAAGCTAGGTAAACATGGGCGTCCACATTCTCAGACTTCCCAGGAAGATTCTGGAAATATTAACGATGCTACGAGACCGCCGAGGCGCCTGGTTTGTTATCTTGTTGTTGTACATTCAACGACGATCTCATTTCCCCGTCTAGAAGTCTTCTCGGAAGCCAGGTCCTCAAACCACTGAACTCAGAGTGAGTTGCAAATAAGAAAACATTGGTGTCCAGACTTTTTCTTTCTACCAGGCCGAGCCCGAACAACCCAAACCGCGGGCTCGCAAGCGCAAGTGAAAAAGACTTTTTTCGGTCATCGCTAGCTCTCCTCAGTTATAACGAACACTCGGTCTCGTCGGAACGTGACGCGTGACTTGCTGCTCTCCTGGTTTGTACATTGTGTCGTTGGCTTCTGTCGCCTGTTGTGACATACTTCTGCACGTTTGCAATGGAATAACGATGCGTTCTATGACTTCGTGTGCCATGATTGCGTTTCGTTTGTTGAGAAAGGGAAGATAAAAATACAAATCAGATCGCAGAGGACTGCGTAGAGGAGACACAATTACAGAAACACGGCTCAGGCGAGAAAATTAGATTACACGGTCAAGCACGAGTGATTAGAGCACGATCCCTCCATCGTCGCCTGGGACCTCGCCCAAATCATCCACAACCTCCCTTCGTGTAGACGCGGCAACTCCCTGCTGCTGCTCGTCGACAGCAGCAACAGCGCGGGCTGTGTCGGCTCGTAATGGCCGCTGGACGAAATTACACCGTTCTCGATCAGCGCCATGTTCAGCATGTAGATCCGCTCTTCCTGGGACGCGCTGCGTGTTCAAGTTTTCGGTGGTCAGGTGAAGAGGGGTGCAAGACGGCTCGGCAGGTTACAGACATAACTGCATCGTTCTCTCGCAGAGCCAGCGCCAACTCAGGGCCATCGGAATATGCGCGAAGCTCGTCCTGCGTTCGCTTGAGGTGCCGCAAGGAATTCTGCAGACGCGTGATTTCTAGAAGATGCGGACGGGTTTCAGGTCGTGCATGGACGCATGAGTGCGAGAAACATACCATCAGTAATCGTGGTAGGGTCCAACTTCAAAGCTTCAGAAAAGAAAAAGGTTGCGGGTGCTTGGGATGGTACTCCATGTTGACTTGAGAGGCTGAGGTAATAATCACCGGAATGAAAATGGAATGCGGCGGAGACATCGCCCAAAACGGCTTATTTTGGCTGACGGTGGCGATCACGTCAGATCGGCATCCATTTAAGAAAAGTTTGGTTTCCAAAACCGAAGGTACTACTCCTGGTCCGAAGGAAAGGCAGTCGCCTTCCTTTTCTGTCGCAACTTCGCACGTCTCCAGTGACGTTTGGATATATTAAGGTGTGGGGAATCACGTGTCTCTTATGTGGGGGACCGACCGTTAGGAGTCTGTCACTAGTTTAAATTGTTAATTGTTGGAATTCATCAATGCAAAACATATAACTAGCCCCAAAATGCACCCCTAAGTATCACCCACATCTCTACATCATGTCCAAAC